>JAESUZ010002144.1:0-182446 GCA_017311185.1 Proteles cristata cristata | reverse complement strand
GACAAAGAAGGCACATTCTTCCAACTGCCCCAAACCCTCTGTCCAGGATGGCAGTGCTAGTTTCATAAAAGCTTTTGATGGGCTTTCATGAAATAGGGAAAAATCACCACCTTCTGGGAGCTAGTTTATAACATTGACACAGAGTAGGGACAGAGAGATATGCAAGGGCCACTGGAAGTAGGTAGAGGGAGGCCCAGGCCAGGGAGATTGAACTGGATTGAGCATATCTGAATCAAGATGTTCAAAGAAACCCATCCATGAGGGGGCATTACTTAGCTATTAGAAAAGAAGAAGTCAGGGAGGCAAGCATTGTTCATGGCTGTCCTAACACCCCTTTGGAAAGAGTGCTTTATCAAAGGGACTTTATCGCAGCTGCTTCTGGCAAGGAAGGGTTTCCATGCCATGATGGATGCATAGGTCCTCTTAACCTGTTGTAGTTCAATGTCTGACTCCATAGGTCTTCTGATGATGTGAGTGTGGCTATGGGAGGAAAATGTGTCAATAGTGGACTTTGAGTATTTCTGGTGCTTCAATTAACCATTTCAGTGTTCTGCCTTTGAGAGTCAGGCCCACCTTTGGTGTTTCTGACAAATAAGTTTTCTGTAATATTGTGGACTGTATCGGTTAGGATTCAACCAGGGAGACAGAACCAGGAAAGAAAAGATATGTATTAAAAGATTTGTTACAAGAAATTAGTTGCACAGTTGTGAATGCTAGCTAGGCAAATCTGAAATCCACAGGGTGAGCTCTCAGAAAGGCAGGCTGGAATTCTACGGTATGAGCTAAAGGTACTGCCCACAGACAGAATTTCTTCTTCATTGAGGCGAGCTTCAATTCTGTCTTCAGGGCCTTTCTACTGATTAGATCAGGTCCACCTGGATTGTCTAAAATAATCTCCCTTACTTAAAGTCAACCAGTTATGGGTTTTAATCACGTCTGTAAAATATCTATGTAAGTGTTTAATTTAATAACTAGAGACTGTAGCCTGGCCAAGTTGACATAGACAACTGACCATCCTATGCTCCAGGACTGAGAGTTAAGTTCTAGACTGTCTATCCTGTGGTAAGACTGGATACTATATCCTAGAATACGATACACCCACCAAAGTAAGATTTAAAAGGCAGATCCTAAAATATGATATATCCACCACATAAAATATAAGTTACCCGTGGGGCAGCTCAAGAGTGGGTTTGCTGACTTTATCCTGTAATATCTCCAAAACACTATGGGAGCTCTCCATATTTCCATGGAAATCTTTTCTATAAAATTGTAAATTATATAATAGGTACATCCAGAAAGCAATGGTGACCACCTCTAAGAACTTGGCTATGTTTAGGACATCTCATTGATCAGAGTTTACCTGACCCTATGAGCCTATATTTTTATCCTTTTAAGACCAATCCCTGTACATGTGCTATGATCTCCAAATTGCCCCCACCTTCTTGGGAATCCCAAACTATCAATAACTTTTTTTCCCTCTGTTTCCTTATCTATTCTGGATGATCTTATACACATACATTTAACATTTCTCTAATCTCTCCCATGTGAAAATCAAAATAGAATTCCACTGCACTCAATTCCCCTGCTACTCTTTCATCTTTTTCAGCCCAGCCAACCTCTCAAAAGAGTTATCTGTATTTCTTATTTCTATTTCTTTTTCTACTCCTTTTTTTAATTTTAAAAATTTATATGTATTGATTTTTTGAGGGGTGGGAAGGCCAGAGAGAGGGGGAGAGAGAGAATCCCAAGCAGGCTTCAAGCTGTCAGTGCAGAGTCCAATGTGAGGCTCAAACTCACGAACCATGGGATCATGACCAGAGCCAAAACCAAGGGTGGAACACTGAACCAACTGGGGCCAGCCAGGCACCCTGACCTACCCTTTCTATTTAACCTACTGCACTAATCCCACTGCAATGACTCTTATCACAGTTACCAGTGACCAACATGTCACAACATCTAGGAGATATTTTAGGAGTCAGCTAATAACAGCATCTTATACCATTGACCATTTATTCCTTTTTATAACACCTTCTTCCATCTTCCAGTATCTTATAACACATTTTCTTTGTTTTATACACTCTCCTTGTTTTCTTCCTACATCTTTTGACACTCTTTCTCAGTCCCCTGCTCTTGCTTGGTGTTCTTTAGTCAGAATTTAATGGTTGAATTTCATCAGTTCTGTGCTAAGAATTCTTCTGGCTTCTGGCTCTAATTATCATCCATATGCTGGTGGTTGTCAAATTTATAAGTCTACCAATATCATTTAGAAAACATTTTTCTGTAATTAATAAGAAAAAGTATATTGTACTCAAAGAAATGAGTATAGTTTTGTTTCATAAAGTCTGGAGGTTGCTTTTGTTGGCATGTTTCAATGACATTATTGCTGAAGTCTTTATGACTCTCCTGCATTATGGCAACAATATAGATGCTGAAGCTCCACCCATTATATCCATATTTGAAAAGATAGAATAAGGCAGAGGTGAGGTAGTATATGTTTCAGGGAACAAAGGTTTCCTGACAGTGCCTTAACAAACTCAATCTTATATCACATTGACCAGATCTTTGTCACATGAGCTTCACAACATACAAAAGAGACAAGGAAACATTGCTGCTTATCCAACCTGTACAGTATAGGTGGGCAAAAGAAAACCAAGTTGGGAATTATTGTTGGGCAAGACAAGTTACTGTTCCTCCAAACCTTTCCAGATCTTTCCATTGAGCTACAACTGCCTTCTCAGCCTAGCTACTTGGATGTTTCCAAGGCACCTCAAAGTCAACATACCAAACACTTGACTCATGATATTTTCTCTAATCTTGTCCTCCCACAGTGCTATCTCAAGAAATCACACAGGTATTTCTTCAGGTACAAAAGCAGGGAATCGGGACTATTATCCTTGACAGTGCTCTCTATTATCCTCCCCCCCCCCACACACGCATCTGATAAATTGCCATGTCCTATCAATGTAGACTTCTAAATAATTTTTTTATTCCTTCATTTCCTTCTGTTTTAGCCTCTACCACTTTAGTCCAAACTAACATCATCTGTTCCCTGGACAGTGTCCTTTCTCAAAGTGATGTTTTAAAAAACAATTTAGTCCATGATCCTCTTCAGGTCATTATTTTCAATTACCCTTTTTAAAAACTTTTTAAATGTTTATTTATTTTTGAGAGAAAGAGAGACAGAGAACAAACAGGGAACGGGCAGAGAGAGAGACAGACACAGAATCTAAAGCGGGCTCCAGGCTCCATGGTGACAGTACAGAGCCCAACACAGGGCTTGAGCCCAAAAACTGCGAGATCATGACCTGAGTCAAAGTCAGATGCTTAACCAACTGAGCCACCCACGTGCCCCTTCAATTACTCTTCAAGTAGAAAGACTCTTAAAGTAAATGATCTGACCCATAAAGTTCTTTATAATCTGGTTGCTGCCTGTCTCTGGGTTCATCTCTCACCCATTCCTCTTTGCTTCTTGAGTTCATCTCCTAGAATACACCTTGATTCTTCACACCCATCCTTCCTGAATTTTTTTCGTTTGGAACACTCCCTTTTTTCAAGGAGTTCATTCCTACTTACCTTCACATCTCAGCTGAAACATCACTTCCTTGGAGAAGATATGCTTAATCTTTAGACCCAATTACATGCTTCTGTTAAAACCACTCAAAGTTTCTAGTTTTCTTTTGTGGCTTGTATCTCAATTTGTAATTATGTATTTATTTTCATGGGTATTTAATTAACACCAGGTTCCCCCACTAGATTGCAAGCCCCTTGAGAGGAGAGACCATGTTTATTTTTTTCATTATCTCTAGTGCCTGGCCTAGCACAAGAATTAATATATATTTGTAGGAATTAATATATATTTGTTGAATAAATATTGACAGAGAATTGTGTTTGTACATTGGAAAATTTTAATCAAACAAAAAAGAACTTATTGATTTCTTACTATGTATCCAGCACTGTGATAAGTACAAATAAAAAGGGTACTAAGTGAATTAGAGAAGACAGGATTTGTTGATGCTCAGTAAGGGAAAAGTCAAAGACGTGACTTTTGAAAGTCTCTAATACTTTTCCCATGTTACCACCCAATTCTGCTGGCCATGCCACCTGGAAAATTTGAGATATTTAGTTCAAGAGCAACAGTTACAGCGACTTATTCTTGCAAAAGCGGGAGAGAGAGATTATACAACCTCTTAAACCCTTTTCTTTGGGATAATCTCCATGAAACTCCTTATGCCCAATTTTCAGATGTCATATATTCTCACTCTACCTATATACTCTGCCCTTTCTAAGCTAGAACTGACCCTCTACCTCTTTTACCAAACCAATTGCTTCTCAACATGACCACTGCAGACATGGTTTTAAGGAGACACCAGCAAATAAAACTGAAATGAACTCTTTCTGCTCCTTTCTGCTTGAGATTAATGCCTGGATGTCAAAAGAAAGGTTGAGCTTCAGATAAATAAATGAGCCTAATCTAGACTCCTGTGTTTTCCATCCTTTCCAACCATCATTTATTCTTTGAGATGAAGGTTCACCTCATCTGTACCAGAGTGCACTGACTGTGATCTGCTAGCCAGACATTGCTGAAAGAAGGAATAAGTAACGGGTCTATTTTATTTTTCTTTTTTAATGTTTATGTATATGTATGTATGTATTTTAAGAGAGACAGGACAAGTAGGGGATAGGCAGAGAAAAAGGGAGAGAGAGAATCCCAAACAGGCTCCACGCTGTCAGTGCAGAGCCTCATGCAGGGCTCAATCTCAGGAACTGCAAGATTATGACCTGAGCCAAAATCAAGAGTTGGACACTTAATTGACTGAGCTACCCAGGTGCCCAATAAGGAGTCCATTTTAAATGAACATGTTTTCAGTAACAGGTATGCCTGTGTTTCCTGCCTTTGCATTTCCACTCTCTTTTTATAGCTTGTTCTTTTCTTTAGCCAGACTGGCCTCATCTTTATGAATGAAGAGGATGTTTCCATAAGAGATTTTTATGGGATGGGTTGAGGTGTAGGGGACAGACATGATTGTGGAAGGAAAAATGATCACACAGATATGTATATTGGGGCTAGTTTCTACTCATGGAAGAAGCCCTGAAATCAGTCTTTTTGTAAGTTCCTCTAAATCTAGTCAGGTTTGGGAGCCATTGCTCTAGGTCTCACTTTTTCAGCTTCCCTCTGTTGCTCTTTTTACTTCTTAGATATTGATATAGAGCTACTTCAGTCAGATGTATGGATTTCCATCTCATTCTTGTTATCATATATAGTTAGTCCTCTGTCACCTCTGTCATATCAGTTTCTTTTGAGGAAAGCAAATCTTTCCAATAAACTGATATGTCATTATCCAAAAATCCACAGGCTGTGAAAATGCTTATAAGATCACATATACAATTTAAATCAAAGTCCACTTCTTTTTTTTTTTTAATTTTTTTTAATGTTTTATTTATTTCTAGGAGAGAGAGAGAGAGACAGCGTGAGCAGGGGAGGGTCAGAGAGAGAGGGAGTCACAGACTGAAACAGGCTTCAGTCTCCGAGCTGGCAGTCAGCACAGAGCCCGACGCGGGGCTCGAACCCACGAACCGCGAGATCATGACCCAAGCGAAAGTCGGACGCCGAGCTGGCAGTCAGCACAGAGCCCGACGCGGGGCTCGAACCCACGAACCGCGAGATCATGACCCAAGCGAAAGTCGGACGCTTAACCGACTAAGCCACCCAGGCGCCCCTCAAAGTCCACTTCTAAGTCTCTGTATAAAATATAGCCTTGTCCACACTGTAGATGTGTATATCTGAGAACACAAAGATTCCATCAAACTTGTTTCTTCTATACTCATAGTCTTTCTTCCTCTCATATTGTCCTCCAACCGCCTGGAATTTTAAATTTTGTCTGATCTTTATTCTCAAGTTCCATTTCACCTCTTGACCAGGTTAGCACATTTTCTTTTCTCCAACCTATTTTTTTTTTATTTTTAGGGAAAACAATCCACCACTCCATTCTAGTATTCCTAAATCTTCCATTAGCTTCCAAAGTCAACTTTCTGCTAAAAGAAACACTGTTTCCCAAGCTGTTGATAGCTTCTTAATGGGCTTTTTAAAACAGTATCTTTCATTTCCACATTACATAACAATTTGATAAATCTCATTAGACTTTCTATGAAACCTCTGAGACCTGTCCCCACTAGTGCACATCCAACCAGGGCACTTTTTTATTCTCTAACTCCTGGTCTCAGGTGTGTCTGCTTGTCCAGCTCCACTGCTGCCTCCTCCCACCATGTTCTTGTACATGAGGATCCAGGGCTCTGCTTGAAATGCAGCCTCCAAGTCTGGTGCCATCCTAGTGTTTGATCCCTGTTACCCTCCAATCTATTTAATGGTGATTACTCTTCTTGCCTCCAATCTTATCATTTTATATAATAAACAGAACCTCTGATTTTGAACTAAGTTCACCGCTGCCCAAATTAAAGACTACATTTGCTCCCGGGGATAGCCATGGGAATAAATTCTAGTGGTCTGTGCAACTTGGAAAGTAGGGCATGCCTTTCTTCATTTCCTCCTTGTTCTCCTGGAACTTTGATGAAGGTGGCAACTGCTTAGATTGTGGATTTGATGCTGCGTATCTTGGACCATGAGGATCGGGCAACATCTTGGGGAAACATTGTGGTTGGTACATAGGTTGGGCCTCTAAGCATTTAGGAACAGAATCTCCATGGGCTGCTTATCCTCAGGTATTATTTCCATGTGAGAAAACTGTATACTAGATTTCCCTTATCCACAGTTTTGCTTTCTGAAATTTCAGGTAACCTTGGTCAACTGTGGTCCAGAAGTTAGGGGGTCCTTCTGACATATCATCAGGTCAATAGTAGTCTAACGCTATGTCACAATGTCTACATTATTCCCCTCACTGCATCTCATCTGGCAGCCATTCTATCATCCTACATCAGCACAAGCAGGGGATGGTGAGTACAGTATGAAAATATATGTTGAAAGAGAGGAAGACCACATTCATATAACTTTCATTAAAGTATGTCACCACAGTGGTTCTATTTTATTATTAGTTATGTTGCTAATCTCTTACTGTGCCTAATTTATCAATGGTACTTTGTCAAAGGCATATATGTATAGGAAACAACCAGCACATACAGGGTTCAGTACTACCTGGGGTTTCAGACATCCACAGGGAGTCTCAGAATGTGTTTCCCACAGATAAGGGGGAGCTACTGTAACATGTTATTTAATATGGGTTATTTTGGGATTTCTGTCACTCTCAACTAAACCTAGTCCTGAATGATTTAGAATATGGTATCTGGCCATGGGCTATTGCAAGTAAATACATCCAAAATGAGTCACTGGCTTAGTGAATTTAGTAGGGTAGTAAAGGGTTTAATAAAATGTTGTAAAACATTTTGTTAAATCATTTCCAGCAGCACTTTGGAAGGCAAACCATGTGCTGATTGGAGCTATAGAGAAAATTCAGAAGGTTGGTGTGTGTTTGTCCACTTCATGTCACTTTCAGCATAATCCCAAAGGAGGAAGATAAACTCAGGCCAGAGCTGGCTCATCTGCAAATAGAAGTAGAAAGGAACATTCTTGGCTTGTGGCCTGCAAATTGCCAAGGGCCCAGTAATTTGGGGTCTTACTGGGATGACAAACCTAACTGCATTTGTATTCTAAATGGAGTGGTAAAAAGCAAGGACTGCCCAGCCACAGATAGGACTCTGCTCCAACAGGGCTTCCAAATGTCTTTTGTTAAACACTCCCTACAAGACAATGTGAGCCAGTTCAGTGACACATATCAATTTCGGGAGATTGTCTTCAGGTGGCTGTAAAGTAGCCATTCTTTAGGTGGAAGAGAAAGGAGTAATCACAGAGGGCACAAAGAGTAAGGACTTTTATATTTAAAGATCAAATCTTTGGCTAGGATCACCCATGCATGGAATAGATTGGATACAAACAGATCAGAAACTTACTAAGTTTCTGAGGTGATTATATGACCAAAGAAACCGTAAACTCAGTCTGCAAAAGTCTGTCCAGCCCCTAAAGTAATCCCTGGGCTCTAAAACCTGTGCCAGAAAGAAGCAGGATACAAAAACTGTAAAACCTCCAAGAGGGCATAACTCCAGTGCCCACCTCTGATATGCTCATGGAGTAAAACAGTAGAAAAGAAAGTCCCAGAGTGCAGAACCAAAGACCCACAGAAGATGAAGGTCAATGAAGAGCTTCCCAGGGACCAGAAGGAAAGGCAGCCAGGTGGGGAACAAAATTATTTATGATTTTTACCCAGAGGGATTTCTGGTTGCTATATATGGCCTAGCGACCATTGTTTCCCATCCTTTCTTTCGCTAAATGGCCGTTTTTTACTACAGTGATTCTGTTTCTGTTTCATGATTGTATGTTGGGTATGTGTTTGGGGAGAGATAAATAATTAGGCAGAGGTATGATTATATTAAGTCCTTAACTTTTTCACTTCTGATATCTTCTCAAATAAGAAATTTACAATGCTAAACATGTCTATTGTCTTATCATAAAACACCAGTACAACTGTGGATTTTTCTCCTTCTATAGAGGGCAAGTTAACTGCGTATGATAAAGTAACCTTACTACTGTAAATGCAAAACAAAAAAGAACAGCAGAAAAGTTCATAAAGTTAAAGGTTGTGCATTACATTATACTTTCGATGACCTCCTGCTGGTTTTGAAGGAAACCCTCTAACTTTATTCTATGCTCCCTTGGTATTAACTTCAATTTCCTTTTCAAGCTTCTCAAACATACAATAAGCTTTTGATTATCAAGATTTCAAGTGTTGTACTAGACAGCCGATGTGTATTTATGAATGGAATTACTAAAGAAGCAACTTGACTCCATCTAGGGAGCAGTTTCCGTGAGCCCAAGTGATTCTCTGTGACTGCAGAGGAAACTGAAAAGAACTCGTTGGCCTTATTTTCACAATTGTTTTGGTGCCTCCCGGGAAATACAACAGAAGTGTTGCTGAGAAACATATATTATACATTTTTTGTTTGTTTATTTATGCCCTACCTTATTTCAGAAAGGATTTAAGATGGGCTTGTGAAGATGCATATGGTAACACAAATAAATATACAGGGGGTGAGAAAGCTGAGGCAAAATAAAAAGTGTAAGAAAGTAAGGTGTTACCAGTAATAAGATTAGCATATAAAAAGTGTGTCATGAAATTATATGCATTTTGCCAAGAGAGGGCCATCAATATGTTTAAAGAATAAGATACCATTATTATGCTTTTCATAGTGTTTGCAAGACAGAACCCAACTGGTAGCTCCAAAGAAGCATGACTATTTCAGACGTATGTGTCCTGTGGGTCCTCATAGAATGGACAATGTCCTTAATTTGCTTTATAGCAAATACTTGTTTCACAAGTTTTTCTCTTATAACATCTCCCACTGATGAAATCATTCCAAGGTACATGTAAATTAATTATAGAGTGGGTGGTGTCTAAGGATCCAGGTATACATATCTTATTAATTTACTTTGTCCAAAGATAAATTCTGAAATATCTAGAAGAATGGAGAACTGCATACCCTTGTGACAATCATTTTCTTCCCTCACATTAATTAAATACTTATTATGTACAAAGCACAATGCTAAATTCAAGGGATAGAGTCCTTCAAGTACAGTGTTAACATCTGTTTTTATTTGCGGAGGAAGATGACAGATGTTTAACAAATAATCTCAAAAATGGAAATATAATTATAAACTATGATAAGTAGGCTAAGGGAAACATGGAGGAAGTTAATGACAAACGGAGTAGGATTTATCCAGGCCTGGATGCAAGTTGCGACATCACAGGGGAAGAGAGGGTACAGGGAGAAGAGGGGAGTGCTACAAAAGCAGTCCACAGAGCAAACAGCACACACGAGGGCCCTGGGGTAGAGTCTGGGTACTCAAGGAGAGAGAGAGAAGGCGAAGGCCAGCATGGCCAGCGGCAAGAGGGCAGAAGAGTGCTGTGAGACAAGACTGGAGAGACAGATTGAGGCCAGACTGTGCTGCACCCTGTGGTACAGGATGAGGATTTGAGATTTTAACCCAAGGCCAGTGGGAAGTCATCGAAGGCCATGAGACAGAGGGTGGCCCTAGCACACTTGTGGGGATTCTTAATAGCTTAGAGTGAGGGGTAGAGCCTGCAGAGGTCAGGATTAAGAATAAACGTGGGGATTAGAGTTAGAAAGCTTCTGTGATACAAAGGACCATGATGGCTAAGATTACAGTGTTGTGATGGAAATAAAGAGGAAAATGGATTTGAGAAGTACCTAGCAGTTCAAATCAACAGGCCTAATATTTTTGCCTTCAAGAGACTTAAATAGTTATTGATTGGCAGTGATTTTGAGAATATATTTCCTAACAAGTCCTTATGGTGCAGTTATTTTATGTGGCAAGTTAAGTACAGAGCTGCATACTTTAAAAGCTGGCTATGCTGAGGAGAGAATGAATAAAAGCTAAGCAGCCTTGGATAGAGGCCATCTCATATCCCTGTGACAATGAGTAGAGAGGACCCAAGGCAGGGCCAAGATTCTCTTCAGGAAGTAATTCTTTAAATCTATCTGAATGCACAGAACCAATAATGAAGACGATGTCCTCTGCCATCAAGTGTGGGTGGTGAGAATTTTAATTGGACAATTTACATAACAGATTTTTCGACCTCAACCATTGAAAATTCTCAGTAAAGCACTCTACCACATGCCATTTCTGTTGTACTTTTGTGTAGCTTATTGTGCCTTCTGCAAAATGATCAACACATTCTTTCTCATTTTTCTAAATGAAGTGGCTGGCACAAAGGATAGTCAAATTAAAGCTGAGGTGAGTTTGCCAACAGTAATGACTGATTTTGGAAACGTTGATCTTTAGTCCTTCTTTCTAGCAATGCATAGATACCAAGGCCAGTTGTCAATTAAGACCTCATCTAATTTGTGATCCTAAAATTGTGTCATCACAATGTATAATTTTTCATCACCTGATAACTGCTTATCTCTATAGTCTCTAATCCCTAGGGTATCCATTAAAACAGCCATTTAAAAGTGGACTGGTAGAACATACCCCTATTTTAGCCCACTGGGAAGGTTAAGGTTTCTCAGTGTACAGAAGAGGACATTTATGAGAATTGGTTGCCAGGAGTCTTCACAGAACTCTTAGAGCTTAGAACACAGTGTGTTCCTGTTCACAGAATCAAAGGTTATAGCATTGACAATATTTCTTGCTCTACCCTTGCTGCACGTGAGAGTAATAACTAACACTTACATACTTTTATGTGTAAATCATTGTTCTAAGAGCTTTATCTAACTTCAAAACCAACTTATGTTACAAAGAAGAAAACCAAGGCACCCAACTAGAATGTATCCAAGGTCACAGAGCTAAGACGTTGTTGAACCAGGATTGAACTAAGCCATCTTCTTTGGTATCTGTGTTTTTACATGCTCTACCAGGCTGACAGGGCTTGCGTGCTCAAGAAACGGTCAATCAATTTAGATGGAAATGTGTAATAGCATTTCCTATTTGGTTTTTTTCTCTCTCTCTTATTTTTTTTCCTGGAAAAATCAATGTTCACTTTGTTTCAGCAAAAGGAAATGCAGTGATGCTCTGGGGGCTCTGTGGCTCTGAGCACACACAAAGCTTTCATACCACAACTCACAAAGCCAAAAAGCCAAGGAAGATGGCACCTGGGACATGACACGTTCTTCATTGTGCTTTCTCTTCTGCCATTAAATTTGCTGAAATTTAATATGACAGCACATTGCAGGAAATCTTAATGATGTTTATCATCCATTTCAAAATTCGCTTTATTTAAACACCAAAGCAAACATTTCAAACACTGTTATAGGGAACTGTTTCTCCTGTTTGTGTATTAAGCAACTGTTAGATCTTATGCCAGACTATAAAGAAAGACAGGAAAAATCCCTGTGCTCAATGAATTTTCATTCAGAGAGGAATCTGCACAGTGTCCCTCCTAAAGGTGCCCCCAGAAAAGTCTGCTTATGCTTATGACTCACTTGTAAGGTATCTTTGACATATCTTCTTATTTCTCAGGAAAAATGGAGACTATCAGTCAGTTCTTGACTCAGTGTTCATTCTCCAATGCATGACTCTATCTGTATTTCCAGTCTTAGGGGTGGGCTCTCTAGGCTGGCTTCTACACAGTGGCTAAGAAAGGAGGACTTGCTGGTGAAAGAATAAACAGATAAGTGGGGCAGGAAGAAAATCCATGAGTGTTCCTTAGAGTTTAAAAAAATATTACTATAAAGGTGGTATTTCAAAAGTAAGAAAAATGGATATGTTAAGAGAAACGTTGCTAGGTCTATGGTGTGACAATTTGTTATATATGGGTAGATAAATGAAATATACATACGTACAAGTAGGTCACCATTGTACCAATCCAGGTCTTTGGTTACTAACAAGGAAACTGACTCTGTGTGTATAAGCTGAAAAAACTTATTAGAAGAATTTTAAGTAGCTCACACAATTAATGAGAACCCCATGAAACCATCTTGGGAAATAGGACCACCTATTATAGTTAAACTGGTTGTCTACTGCCAGAAGGCATTTGGCTGAGGGGATAATTAGGGACTGAAATCCAGCCCAGCTTTTACTCACTGAGCTGTGTGTCCTTGTGTGTGCCGCATCAACCCAGAGAAGAAGGTGACTTATGTCTTCATGCAAAAACCCCATTTTTGCCAAGCTGTGCCTCCCAGGGCCTGCCTGGGTCCACCTAGAGAGATGCTTTTCTCTAATTTGCATAAGGGCACTATCTAGGCCAGTCATGGTTGCTCATAGGACTAACCTAGTTGGCCTGCAGCGTCTAACCATAAACACTGGATACCACACTGACACCCCAGGACCCAAGATAGAATGATGACCACTGAAGTGAATTTGAAGCTGTTCCTATTCTTTGCCTCACTAACTCAAGATCCATAGCCAAGCTTCAGCCTTGTACCTGCAACCTAATTGCCTGAGATGTGGAAACACAAGTGTCTAGTTTTTTGACTTCCTAAAACACACAGTAGCTTATTCCATGTTATTGAAAACCAAAATTTAATACCAGTTAGTTAAAAGTTATATGTTAAGAAAGAAAGAAAGAAAGAAAGAAAGAAAGAAAGAAAGAAAGAAAGAAAGAAAGAAAGAAAAGGAAGGAAGGAAGGAAGGAAGGAAGGAAGGAAGGAAGGAAGGAAGGAAGGAAGGAAGAAAAATAAGATGCTGGATCTTAGAATGATGAAGGATTTTAGAAACAAAATAGAAGAGAAAACTGCAAAGGCAAAAATTGATACGTGCAGCATAAAATTAAAGCTTTTATGCCAATAAGACCCCCCTAAAGTATAAGGTAAATGAGAAAATGAGGGAGGTGGATAACACGTAAGATAAAGGAAGCTTTAATTAGCTTATCATATAAAAGTTTCCCAAAAATCAATTAGAAAAATATCCATTAGAATGGAAAAGGGAGCTCAAGGGAAATAAAGAAGGTGTGAACTTTCTGGGGTGCAAAGCCAGGTCTGTGAGTGGCTGTCTGTGAACCCAGACTGCTATGTGACCTGAGGATGGAATGGAAAACACACGGGGATTGGAAGCCAAGTCTAAAAGAAAGGACACTGAGGAAGAGAGAGAGACAAAGTGGATAATGTATTAAGGAGAACAATCAAGACAAAGTTAAAAGGTTCAAGAGGCTCTCTCCTCACATTATCTCATTTAATCCTCAAAACAAGGACAACATGGATATATTTATAATTCCTGTTTCAGAGCAGAGGAAAGAAAAACTTAGAAAGCTGAGGGAGCTTGCCCCAGGTCCATCAAACATGTAGACAAGACAGAATTTGAACCTGCTGATATTCATAGTTTATTGCTGTTTTAGTTGCCAAAAATATTTATGATATTTACACTGCCATAGAACAAATAGAATTGTGACTTATGATTCACAGTCATCAGAGCTGATCTCATGTACTATCACGTTTCAGACAATTACACTTAATTTCGTCCTAGAACTTTAGAGAAAGACATTGTCGCTTGGGTGGGTCCCTAAGAACCCTGGGGGTGGGTGTGCCGGTGTTATGATTTACTGTGCCTTGTATCCCCTGCTTCTGTGCTTCCAACCTCACACTGGGCTCAACCCTTTTTTCCAAAGGAACAACAGTACAGACAAAAAAACTCCTCCCTGGGCAGAAGTGCTTCCATAGAGATGCTAAGCAAAGTCTTTGAGCGGCCCCTTCCTTCCAGCCCTTCCCCTCAGGCCACCCGCCCCTCTTCCTTACTCTTTGCAGCTGCAAAATCACCACTACATCCCCGCTCATTGTAAGTGACCAGACTAGGCAAATAGGAAGACGGATGGTTAGTCAGGGAAATTTGGGCCACCGTGATGGGAAAGGTGCAGAGGAAAACATTATGGCTTGAGCCCCTTTGAAACATGCTGACAGTTGACAGATGAGCATCCATAAAATGACAAAGGCCTCCCTGTGTAAAGAGCTTTGCCACTAGCACTTCTCCCTGGGAAACTAACTGCCCTCAACTGTCAGTGAAAATATTATTTTTTTTCTTGGTAACTATTCTCGTCCGTGTTTCTCTAACCACAGAAGAGCTTGCATTTTGCATATGTGAGGTTTGCTCATCCTGGTGACTGCCCACCAACTTTTCGATAAGAAGCAACGAGTTATCCTGGTGATGAAATGATTATAACCAGAATAGTAAACTGGAATGTGTAACTGTATGGCTGATTTATGTTTACCAGGGACACATATTGGGAGAATCCTAAGATTTTTTAAAGTAGTGTTAGTGATCCCTAAAGACCCATGAAAAAGATCTGAGCGTTTACAGAGCTTTGAGTTTGCAGCAAACAAATACGTGCTAAAAATGATGCTGTACACATCCAGAGAGCCCTGCTTATGTGACTGTGCAGTTTCTGACTCTGTTTATTTTGTCTGCTCACTGCTTTCTGCAGCAGAGAATATTAAAAGGGGAGGAGAGGCAAGAGGACAGGAGAAGCTGATGAGGGGGTCAGATGTTGTAACAAACTGTCACAACTCTAAAATATGTAGAGGGAGGGAAGGATCTTCTTTCTTGCAGGATTCCTTTATCTTGGGAATCCTCCCAGGAACCCTCAGGAGGCATTTTCCCCTCTCAGATGATAACTTTGCATTCAGGGCCTCTCTACATCTTTTTTCCATAGAGCAGTGCTGTCCAATAGGATTTTCTACAAGAATAGAATTGTTCTGTGTACGTGCTGTCCAACAGGTGGTATCATGGGGTTCTTGTTCTTGATATCAGGGGCTGGATATGTGGCCAAAGAACTGGATTTTAAATTTTATTTGATGCTAATTAAGTTGGACTTAAGTAAGCCCCTGTGATTAGCAGCATTGGACAGCTGCTGCGTATCTACCTCAGGGCTGTAGACGAACCATTAACTATTATGGGTGTAGACTTTGGAGGAGAAACTAAAAATTAGACACACATTCCAAGGACAGAATATTTCAGGATTCAGGTCATTTAACATGGGGTAAAGCAGCAATGGAGCCCTTCCAGGAATTCCCTGTAGTTACTTCCACTTCCTGTCTACATGCCTTTCCTCTAGACATTCACTTTGGAATGTTTTACTTCCGTCCCAAGCTTAAGCTGGACTCTACTTCATGCCTTTGTCTTTGACAGGAGAATGAATCCTCTGGTTTTCTGGACTTCAAGCCCATTTTCATTGGTTTCAAATGAGAATTTCTCCCCTGTCAGCCACCTGATTCACCAACTTGGCTCATATCTCCTGAGCTCTGGGCTCAGGAAATGCTGGACCAGCTTTTCCCAAATTCTTAGCTCTGCCTCCATCCTTATCAGTGACACCTGCTGGGTTCTAGTCACCTCAGCTCTATCTTCCTATGTTTTTTCTCCCAGTCCTTCTTCTCCTTGCTCTTCCATTATTATTATTATTTTTATTATTATTATTATATTATTTGAGTACAGTTGACACACAATACTATGGTAGTTTTAGGTGTACAACTTAGTGATTTGACAAGTGTATACATTATGCTATGTTCACCACAAGTATAACTACCATCTATGCCATTATATCACTATTACAGTATCTCTGTATTCCTTATGCTCTGCTTTAAAATTTTTTTTAATATTTGTTTTTGAGAGAGAGAGAGATTGAGCAGGGTAGGGGCAGAGAGAGAGGAAAACAGAGAATCTGAAGGAGGCTCTCTTCTGTCACTCAACCACAAAGCCCAATGTAAGTCATGAACCCGTCAACTGTGAGATCATAACTTGAGCCCACGTCAGATTCTCAATCAAATAAGCCACCCAGGTGCCCATTATGCTCTGCTTTTTATTCCCTGGCATACTCATTCCATAACCGGAGGACTGTTTCTCACTTGTTTTGGCCAAATGTCCCTACTGCTGTCCTATCTGGAAAGCATCAGTTTGGATCAGCATTATGGTTTGTATCCGTAATTCTAATTCTGCTTTTTTGTTTATTCACACTCTTTTTTAGATTCCATTTTTGAGTGGAATCATATGGTGTTTGTTTTTCTCAGTCTGACTTACTTCACTTAACATAATACCCTCTATGTCCATCTACCTTATCTCAAATGGACGATCTCACCCTTTTTTGTGGCAGTGTAATATTTCATTGTGTTTGTGTGTGTGTGTGTGTGTGTGTGCGCACGCGCGTGCACATGTGTGTGTGTATGCCATATTTATCCATTCATCTATCAATAGACACTTAGGTTGTTTCCATATCTTGGCTATTGTAAATAATGCCGCAACAAACATTTGGATGCATACATCTTTTTAAGTTAGTATTTTCATTCTCCCTCAGTAAATACTCATTTCATTTGTCTTGATGTATTTTTTTAATTTCTTGCTTCACTGATGTATTGGTTGTTTAGTATCATGTTTAGTCTCCATGTGTTTGTGGGAGTTTTTAGTTTTTTTTCTTACTACTTATTTCTAGCTTCGTGCCATTTTGGTATGATTTCAATCTTCTTAAGTTTATCGAGGCTTGTTTTTTTGGCCTAATATGTGATCAGTTCTGGAGAATGTTCCATGTGCACTTGAAAAGAATGTGTATTCTGTTGTTTGGGGATGGAATGTTCTGTATGTATCTGTTATGTCCATCTGGTCCAATGTATCATTCAAAGACATTGTTCCTCATTGATTTTCTGTCTGGATGATTCATTCATTGATGTAAGTGGAGTGTTAAAGTCCCTTATTATCATTGTATTACCATTCTCTCTTTATGTCTGTTAATATTTGCTTTTTGTATTTTGGTGCTCTAGTATTGGGTGCATGGATATTTACAATATTCTATCTTCTTGCTGGATTGATCCTTTTGTCATTAGATAATGTCATTCTTTGTCTCTTGTTACAGTCTTTATGTTAAAGTCTATTTGTTCAGGTATAAGTATTGGTACCCCAGATTTTTTTTCTCCCATTTGCATGGTTCATGGTTAATGTTTTCCTATCCTTTTATTTTCAGAATGTATGCATCTTTAGGTGTGAGGTGAGTCTTTTGTACACAACATATGTATGTGTCTTATTTTTCCCCCATTCTGCCACTCTGTGTCATTTATTGGAGTTTTTAGAACATTTACATTTAAAGTAATTATTGAGGGATACCTGAGTGGTTCAGTCTGTTAAACATCTGACTTGATTTTAGCTCAGGTCATGATCTCATGGTTGTGAGATCAATCCCCATGTCAGGCTCCATGCTGAGAGCATGGAACCTGCTTGGGATTCTTTCTCTTTCCCTCTCTCTGCCCCCTGCCCCCTGTTCATTCTCTCTCTCTCATAATAAATAAATAAACTTTAAAAAAGGCCCTACTGATCAGTATCTACTTATTGCCACTTTTAAAATTTATTTTCTGGTTGTTTTTATAGTTCTTCTTGTTCCTTTCTTCTTCCCCTGCTCTTAATCTTTGTAATTGATGATTATCTATAGTATTTTGTTTTAATTTCTTTCTGTTTATGTTTTGTGTACCTATCATAGGTTTTGGGTTTGTGGTTACTATGAGATTTATATATAACATCCTAAGTAAGTAGAGTCCATATTAATTTGATGGTCATTTAAGTTCAAACACATTATTTAGAAAAAGGAAAGAAGGAAAGAAAGAAAGAAAGAAAGAAAGAAAGAAAGAAAGAAAGAAAGAAAGAAAGAAAGAAAGAAAGAAAGAAAGAAGGAAAGGAAGAAGGAAGGAAAGGAAGGAAGGAAGGAAGAAGAAAAGAAGGAAGGAAGGAAGGAAGGAAGGAAGAAAAAAGAAAGAAAATTTTTTTTTCATTTTCTTTTCCCCTTATCTTCCCTTTTTACTCCCTTCTCCACATTTTACGTATATGTTGTCATATCTTAAATCTTTTTATTCATATTTTTATTATGTCTAATTATAGTCATTTCTCTTCCACTTCAAGAAGTCCCTTTAAGATTTCTTGTAATACTGGTTTAATAGTGATGGACTCCTTTATCTTTTGTTTGTCTGGGAAACTCTTCATCTCTCCTTCAAATCTGAATGACAAACTTGCTAGGTAGAATATTGCTGGTTATAGGGTTTTCTTTCAGTACTTTGAATATATCAGGCCACCCCTAGCTGGCTTTCAAAGTTTCTGCTGAAAAATCAGCTGATAGCCTTTTAGGTTTTCCCTTGTAGATAACTTTTTGTTTCTCTCTTGCTGTTTTTAGGATTCTTTCTTTATCTTTATCCTTTGACATTTTACTTATTATGTGCCATGATGTGGACCTCATTGCATTCATTTTGTTTGGAATTGTCTGAGATTCTTGGACTTGAATGTCTATTTCCTTCCTTAGGTTAAGGAAGTCTTTATTTTATCTTCAAATAAGTTTTCTGTTTCTTTCTCTCTCTCTTCTTCTGGGACCCTATTTGTTCACTTGATGTCCAAAAGATCTCTTAATTTATAGCCTCATTTTAAAAAAATCTTTTCTTTTTTTGCCATTCAGCTTGTGCCCTTTCCAGTACCCTGTCTTCCAGCTCATTGATACAGTCTTTTGCATCCTCTAATCTGTTGAATCCCTCTAGTGTTCATTTTTATTTCTGTTATTGTATTCTTCAGCTCTGATTGGTTCATTTTAAAATTTTCCAACTCTTTATTGAAAGTCTCACTGATTTATTCCATTTTATTTTGTCCAGCCCAGTGAATATCTTTACAATCATTACTTTAAATTCTTTATCAAGCTTAGGGCACCTTGGTGGCTCTGTTGGTTACACAGTCAGTTAAACATCTGACTCTTGATTTCAGCTCAGATCATGATCTCGCAGTTTGTGGGTTCAGGCCCCATGTCTGAGTGCAGAGCCTGCTTGGAGTTCTCTCTCTCTCCCTCTCTCTCTGCTCTCCCCTGCTTGTGTTCTCTGTCTCTCTCTCAAAATAAATAAATAAACATTTTTAAATAAAAAAATAAGTTCTTTATCGGGCATATTGCTTTATCTCCTTTTCATTTAATTCTTTTACTGAGGTTTTTTTCTTATTCTTTCTTTAGGAGCATATTCCTCTGTCTCCAGATTTTATTTGATTTTTGGTGTTTGTTTCTATAGATTAGGTGAAACTGCTACTTCTTCTCAAGTTAAAGGAGTGGTCTTATGTATGGTGACCTCTATACAAACTGGTTGCTTGATGACTTTTGTTAGCTGTCTGGAGCTGTGGCTATATATGTTAGTTACTCTTTTAAACTGTGACTTTTTACAGAGAGAATAAAGGAAAGAAAATATATTATAAAAAGAGAAAAAAATAAAAGAAGGAAAAAAGAAGGGAAAAGGAACAAGAAAGAAAAGAATAAAACCAAAAAGAAAAAATAAAACAGGACAGGTTTTAAAAAGTAAGAAAATAATAAAATAAAATAGAGTGAAAATTAAAAAACAAAAACAAAAACAAAAACGCAAAACTATGGCTTGTTTCCTGTGTCCCAGAACCACAGGATAGCTGGTGTGGACTTGTGGACTCTGGGCTTACTGAGGTCACAAGGTCACTATGAGCCAGACCCAACTCCAGTCTGGGCTCTTACGGTGGAAGAAGAAAGAACATTCCCACAATTCCTTGGCCCTTTTAAACTGTGGCTTTTTTTTTCCTGTGCCCCAACATGACTGGGGTTGGTCAGTGCTTTAGGACCCTGGACTTGCCGAGGTTACAAGCTCCCTGTAATGAGTGGACTTGCCAGTGTGGCCTCAGGAACCTCCAAGTATGGCCTTCAAACTCACCCCGTATGGCAGCCAGTCTCTGCTCCAATCTGAGCTTTTGAGGTGGAGTGGTAGAGAATGTTCCTGCAGTTCCTTGGCCCTTTTAAACCATGACTTTTTTCTGTGTCCCAGCACACCTAGGGTTGGTGTGGGCTTATAAACCCTGTGGTCACTGAAGCTTTGAGCTCACTGAAACAACCAGACTGGACTCACCAGTTACGATGTCCAGACCCTGTTCTGGTCCAAGCTTCCGAGGTAGGATGGGAATGTAAACCATGTCATTCATCACTCCCTTTCACTTGCAGGGCTTCCCCACAGCTCTTCTACCACTTGGCAGAGTTCTAGTGTTTTTCTTTTATATGCTGGTAGCTCTTTTAAACATAGGTTTAAAAAAAAAAACAGGCTTTTTTTTTTCTGTGCCAAAGGACAGAGAGTATTTTCTTTTCAGTCCCTCAGTACTATCCCTCCCCACTGCAGTTCACAGCATTGAGTTCACAGCATTGAGGTGGGGGTTCTTTTCCTTACCGTGCCTCTGTCTCTCTTACTGTTCTCTTGTGATTCTCTGTCTTTGGTTGTTCAATAGCTGTTCAGTTAGCCCTCAGCTCTTCTTCAGAAGTGATTTTCTATTAATAGGTGCAATTTGATCTGTTCTGTGGAGAAGGTGAGTTCAGAGTCTTCCTATGTCACCATTTTGAACCAGAATCTCAAGGTGTTCTTCCTGTTTTGAACTTACCTCTGCGTCCTCTCTTCTTCAGTCTACCATCTTTAGCTTTGTAGATTTACATGCTCTGGAACTCCTGAGTCATGCTCTTAGTGGAATTCTTTCCTTGGGTAGCTTCAGAGTTCAAGTACACGTTTGGTTTGTGAAGGAAAACTTTCTTGTCACCTTCTTAACTCCTATCATTGGCTACCCAAATCTTTACAATTTTTAAGTTCTATCACTTACGTTTTACATTTGCTTTCATTTTTCTTTATGGTTGTTTACAGTTTGCTGCTTTTTCTAAGGAGATATTAGATATGGTTTTCTTTGTTTTTATTATTTTTGCTTCATCTCCCCCCACTTCTCTCTCTTTCCCTCTTCTCTCTGTCTCTGTCTCTCTGTTTCTCTCTCTGTCACACACACACACACACACACACACACACACACACACACACACACTGAGGTGTATATTGGTATAATTTATTAAACCCATAATATAAGTTCAGAGAGGCTGGAGGTGCCTGGGTGGCTCAGCAGGTTAAGCATCTAACTTTGATTCAGGTCATGATCTCTCAGTTTGTGAGTTTGAACCCTGCATCAGGCTCTGTGCTGACTGACAGCTCAGAGCCTGGAGGCTGCTTCAGATTTGGTGTCTCCCTCTCTGCCTCTACCCCACTTGTGCTCTGTCTGTCTCTCTCTGCCTCTCTCTGTCACTCAAGATAAATAAACGCTAAAAAATTTTAAAACAAAGGAAACAGAGGCTGATGTTTTCAATATGTGTGCCAGCTTTTAATTGGAGACACCTGAAGAATGCATGTTATATTCTCTCTCCACCCCTGCCAAAAAACTCACTTTTTTCTCTATACTTATTAAACATAACAAGGTATACAAAAGCCTTTTATAGCTTATGTATCACCATATAAGGTGAATTTTTGTTACTATTGTTTCAACAGCACTCTTGGAGGACCAACTTTGGGGTAATTGTTTTAGAGGAGTGTAGTGGCTGTCTCCCTTCCCTGGAAATTGCCTGCCTGGTCAACATGGAGCATCCTCATCTGCCATTACCTCTTCATTAGTCTGTCTGGACCAGAAGTGAGGACTTGACCCACACTGGACAAATGCCATTCTTTCTTCTAAGAATTTGGTTTGTGACTGAAAGGTAAGCAGACCATTTGAGCTAACTACATTGGAGGAAATGAAAATGTGGGGGCTTCACAGGAAGCCCTTCTACCTTCCAAGTGGATTGAGAATGAAAATATAAGTCTATAGGAAGACAGAGAGAAAGAGAGGGATATTAGACTCATGGAGACAAGAAGAAATGAAGTATAAGGATCTAGTTTTGATGACCTTTGCTGGCACCTGGTTACTTTCCTATTCTTTGTGTCTCAGCATTTTTATATGAATAGGGTTTTTTTGTTACTTACAACCAAAGAGTTAAAACTAATATGTGTCTTAGCTGAGAAAGTGAAAATCCTGAGCATAATCCAGATCACTCCATGCAGTTCTGTGATCATGGGCTATCACCTTTTGGGTTGGTCAACCATCATAGAAAACCATGCTTGGCATCACAAAGGTGAGCAGTGTTGAAGATCCATGCAAATTAATCATATCCACCACACTGGATATCCCACTGATGGTTCAAGCCTTGTAATGCACAGGAAGAACAGAAGTTGTAAGTGGCTGTAGCCATGGCACTGTGCAGTACCTGTGCAGGTTGTTTACTTTTATGATGTCAAGACCTAGGGAGCCCTGGGAAGCACCTCCTGATATCCACTAGTAGGTTCCCTCTTGTCAGGCGCTTTAGTCCTTATACCTGATAAAAAGCTATATGGTTTCCAGTCAGGTCATCTCCAGCAAATGTTTGTGTGGGTTATAGGTATGTAGCTTCTGAGGCATCTACCTCCATTTCTCATCAGATCTATAGGCAGCTCCTCAACCAATACACACTACAGGCATGTGCAGATTGTGTACTGAAGTGTGTGTGGAGTGAGGGAAAAAAAAAGAATAAGTCCGAGGAGCCTGGAAGAGAGAATGCTTGTATGACAGAGTCCCGGTTCCAGTTCACACAGTATCACCATGTCTTTTATGTCTTTCGCTCGAAGTGGCTGTCATCCCCTGGTTATTGTTTTCATGTTTCAGCTGGAAAACATGTTCTTCCCTAATACATATTTCACATAGACCAACTCTTTGTTTTTTGTTTTTTGTTTTTTTGTTTTTTGTCTAATATAGGCTATGCAAACATACATAAAAAATAACATTGAAGTTATTTTTCTAATGTTACTACATGTGAAAAAGACCTTTATTTCCTCTTTGAGGGCTTAATCCAATTAGTAGAAATGAAAGGGCAAGAACAGGTATCTGCTCTTTCCTAATTCAAGTCATGCTGCAAAGCCCATTCATTTGATGTGAGGGACATCCATTCATGCTTTAGAGGAAGGAGCTGAGACAGACCAGCCCATCTTCAAAAGAGTTGCCACTCAGACACCACAGGGACCTATGAATGTTATGGTCAGGGCTACAGAGAAGGAGTTATAGGACCTGGGTCTGATCTTGATTCGACTATCCACAAATCCCTCTAACCATAACTACGGCATTTCTCTTAACTAACAAGGGGTCTCTTTCTTCATCCATTTAAAAGACAATGGAGATAATAACACCCATTCTATAGTTCTTACAGAGTTGGTAGAAAGGTCAAATAAGATTAAGCGTGAAAGTACTTAGAAAGACTAAACCTTGACAACAATGTAAGACATTTTTCTTTTACAGCAACACACACACACACACTCTATATATGTAATTTATTTATGTGTGTGTGGTGTTTTCTTTAAGTCCATTCAATGGTTTCTTTTGACCTCACATTTAACTTTTGACCTCATGTCTCCTTTCATAAAATACATTTCCAGTTACTTTATCTTTACAAAAAGAGAATATTTTACCACAAATTCAAGATAAAAAAGAAATGTACATCTAAAAGTCTGTAGAGGGAAAAAATCTAAATGAGTCCATTAACGATAACTAAAAAGTCAGTCCATCACAAATGGAAAAGGCAAGTAAACAGTCACATTTAATGAAATCTAGTTAAGGAAATAAATCACTCTCTATTTCTCTTTTCCCCAATGCCAATGTTTCATGACTAGGTTTTTGAAACGAAGTGTTTGGAGATAAAGTTAATTTGAAATGTGGTTTCTCAACTATTTAAATAGCAAGTCTTTCTCCCATGTTTACTTAAATGCACACACAGAGCCACATGAAGTCCAAACACTGAGTGCTTTATATACTAAGACTATGTAGTATCAGTGCAAATGAGAATCTATGTGATAAGAAAAATCATGCTTATACCTCATACTTTTCTGTTCCAAATGGAATTTTTAGAGATAAAATCCTTGAAATTGATGATTCAAAAATGTTAACTTCCTAATATCATAATGAAAATCAAAGTTGGCAATTAGCCTCTTATGTTACACATTGTTCAGGAGAGATTCGTATTTGGGCCATCAAAAAGTAACTTTTAAAAATATGTTTAACAACTATTTCACTTAAAAATTTGTTAAACAAATAAACATTTAAAGAATGCTTATCGTATACCACTTGATATTCTAGGCACTTGGAATACATCTGTAAACCAAAGGAAATAATAAGAAATGGAAGATAAAAGAAGGTAATAAATTATTCTTAAATTGAATATATTTTTAGGGGGACACCTGGGTAGCTCAGTCGGTTAAGTGTCTGACTCTTGATCTCAGCTTGGGTTTTGATCTCAGGGTCATGAGTTCAAGCCATGCATTGAGGCTCTACACTGGGCATGAAGCCTACTTAAAAAAAGAGAGAGAGAAAATAAAAAATACATCTTTTTAGGCTTATTCAAGTGGTATTGCCTCAAAAGTAATTAAAATAAATAATAATAATAATCTGTTCCCTAACCTATAAAAGTAATAGTTATCATTCATGAAACAATGTTTCAGTTCAAAATATCAACAGAAAGAACATTTTTTTCTTCCTGAATTCACTTGATTTTGTGAAGCACATATAGTAATGCTATAGCAACAAGAGAGTTTAATTCAAGAACATCCCACTGTCTCTCTGTCCCTCCTATCACATTGTGATATGCAGTGTTAGTAGTTGGAAGTGAAAAATTAGTAGGCATAATTTTGTTTTTGTATTTTGTTTCCCCTTCTGAGAAAATTGAGGGTGTAAATAAAGTTAGAGATCGTGGCTGTGCATGACACCGATTAACATTCTTGTGAGCATTTCTCTGGTAGTTTTGGCTGCACAGAGAGTAGAGTCATGGGTTCTGCTTCATGACTTGATTCCAAACATAGATGAGTGCATTAAATTCCCTAGATTTTAAGCTTCCGTACCTGCAAAATGAGAGATGGATCACATGACCTGAAAGATCACTTTTAGGTATAAAATTCCCTAATTCCAAGTGATAGAAGTGATATGAGCCATACATTAATATAGCATGCTAGACATGGAGAAAAAAGTGTTGTAAACCAATATGCCATTAAATACTACAAATTACAAAGAATTACAAAGCATAGAGCAAGTTTTTAACTATAAATAGATTAAAGCTGTGAAAACTAAGAGTGGCCTGTGGAAGGAGAAGAGGTGTGAATGCTAATACAAAATTAACCAAATTCCTACCTGCAAAAATTACTAAGATGTCTCATAGCTCATTTCTTCTCTCCTCTTATGACAGGGCCTAGATTGTGTTAGGTTTTCCTGTCATTCATTGCTACTGCTCTGTGTCCCAAGGCCAGGTGCCTATGAGAATGATGTCTGCATCCGTGGCAACCACAACCCTCTTGGCCTAATCATGCTCAGCAAATGCTTAGTCCCATATCCACCAACAGCTTCACTGTTTTGTGGCTTCCAATGATGTCCTCATGGAAGTGGGAGAAGGCTTTCACAAAGCCTTCCATGTTGTGCCTTGTTTTTCCATTTCTTTACAGTTCCTTCTGTCAAAAAATTCATTCCTCCATTTGATACTTTTTTTTTTTTTTAATTAAGTGTGTGTTATATGAAAAGCACTGTGCTGGAAACTAAGGACACAGGGATATTCATGGTACACGTTGTGATTAGGAAGACAGGCATAGAGCACATAATTACAAGTGTTTGTTAAAATAGAGTCTCTAAAACTCTATAGGAAGGTATGGTGAATTTTCCCCCAAGCAAGTTTGGAAGTCATTTGAGGGGCACCATTCAATGGTGGAATCACCAGGATCTTTTCAGGGGCACTCAGCAAGTATGAAGATTCCACAGACACGTCAACCCTGTTTAACTCCAAAAAAGTTTTCTCCTAATCCAGGAACTATTTTGTCACCTTTACTCAAGAATCCCGGGGCCAGAGTTTTAATACTATAGAATTCTAGGTTCATACTGCCAGTCTCAAAGTTGTCTTTACCATGCCAAGTTCCTTCCATCCCAGACTTCATGAGGTAGGCATGACAGAGTGGTGAGAACATGGACTGCTAGGTTCAAATCATTGTTGCAATACTCTCTGACTGTGCGATATTAGGTAAGTTATTTAGGCTTTCTGAATCTCCATTTCCTTATCTGTATAACAGAGGACTCAGGGTTATTATAAGAATTAACGGAAATATCTGTGCTTCCCACTTACTTTGTTTATAATGGGTCCTCAAAAATGTTAGTTCTTGTCATCCTTCTACTCCTCAAAATCTTGTTTCAAGGGGCACCTCAGTGGGTTGATTACCACTTTGATTTTGGTTTAGGTCATGATCCCAGCGTCATGGGATCAAGTCCCATGTCAGGCTCCACACTGAGCATGGAGCCTGCTTAAGATTCTCTCTCCCACTCTCTACACCCTCCCTCCCCTGCTCTCTCTCTCTGTCTCTCAAAAACAAGATGAATGTTTAAAAAAACACAATCCTGTTTCAATATGTATGCATACTGCTAAAGATTGAAAGGAAATGCATTGTGCATGATTATTAATGATGTCTCAGTTTCTGCTGCTATAGTTTGTTCATGAAATGCATATATGTATTAAAACCATTCCTTTTACACAGATAGTACCCGTTTATGGTAGAAAGTGTAGAAAGTCAGATAAGTAAAAAGAAGAAAAAATTATCAACTATAATCTCACAATTTGGAGATATCTACTACCAAAATAAATTTACTAAATGCTGGGTGAGAATGATGGTAAACTTGTCTGAAAACATCAATAACATATTTAGTAAGTATGAGACAGATACAGATAAAGGATTGCCTTAAAAGGAACTATGAAGGGATTGACATGCTCAGGTAGGATTTGGGCTGGAGGGTCATGAAGGCCCCATCTCTATCCATATAGCTAATCTAAGCCAATGGAGCCCAAGGTTAGGAAATCATCAGAAACAAAAAATTCCAGCTCATTCAGTACCTGTGATGGGTCCCTGTGAGACTTGGTAGCCCCTGGCCTGTGGTCTTTTCACCCCCAGGGATCAGCTTTGAAGTTTTTTTTTTTTTAATGTTTTATTTATTTCTAGGAGAGAGAGAGAGACAGCGTGAGCAGGGGAGGGTCAGAGAGAGAGGGAGTCACAGACTCTGAAACAGGCTCCAGGCTCTGAGCTGGCAGTCAGCACAGAACCTGACGCGGGGCTTGAACCCACGAACCGCGAGATCATGACCTAAGCGAAAGTTGGACGCTTAACCGACTAAGCCACCCAGGCGCCCCACAGCTTTGAAGATTTTAACTCCTTCTACCAAGTTATCCTATAGAACACTTAAGCTCATCCTTGAAGCCAGCCTTATAAAGGGCCATAGGTCATTATTTGCCTCCTTTTACCCCATATTTATGCTTCACTGCTCATTGATATTTCCTGCTATTTTACAAGACAGACACTGATGCCACACATAACCAATCTTGCTCATACTGCCTCTAGCCTTATTTTTCCCTACAGTTATCACTGTCTTAAATACTAAGATATTTCAGGGGCCCCTGGGTGGCTCAGGAGGTTAAAAGCTAACTTCTGTTCAGGCCATGATCTTATCGTCTGTGAGTTCAAGCCCCGCTTGGGCTCTGTGCTGACAGCTCAGAGCCTGCTTCAGATTGTATCTCCCTCTCTCTCTGCCCCTCTCCTTCTTGCTCTCTGTCTCTCTCAAAAATAATATTTAAAAATTATTTTAAAATACTAAGATAGTTTACTTAGTTATTTGTTTTGTTTAACCTCTCTCCCATTTCCAGAATGAGAGTTCCATGTAAATAAGGACTTTCATCTGATTCATTCTCTGATATATTTCTAGCACCTAGCACATAGCAGATCCTTAATAAATGTTGAATGAGGGAAAAAATCTAAAACATATAATCTGTTGACAAGTAAATATAAAAGATCGTCTCAGATCATTCACTATTCTGATGACATTAAAAGGGAGGCCACCGAGTATAAAGTGGAGGAGAGTGGGGATGAAAAAAGGAAGAATCAGCACTGTTTAGTGATGTGGGATATACATGTGACATACCCCACGGTACTTGTGAGTGACAGTGGGTTGAACTTCAGGTGAATATGAATAAAAGTCTTCACAGGCTCTACAAAATCAAAAATATGAGTAAGGCCAGGGTAATAGTCTGCTAGGGCTGCCATAACCAGATAAACAAAATCTTGGATTGAAAATAAATTGTTCTGTGAGTGTTCCACAAACCAAGCAAACATTTCTAATAAATTTTATATTATTTTAAATTTTTTAATGTTTTATTTATTATTGAGAGAGAGACAGAGAGAAACAGCATGAGCAGGGGAGGGTCAGAGAGAGAGGGAGATACAGAATCTGAAACAGACTCCAGGCTCTGAGCTAGCTGTCAGCACAGCCCGACACGGGGCTCGAACTCACAAAAAATGAGATCATGACCTGAGCCGAAGTTGGACACTTAGCTGACTGAGCCACCCAGGCGCCCCTCTAATAAATTTCAACTTGATAAATGAGTGATGTCTTGCAATATGAGTGGTACCTGACACCAAATGTCATATGATCACAGCTGAGACAGTGATTCTTTTCTGTCTGTCTATCTGTTTGTCTGTCTGTCTGTCTGTCTCTCTCTCTCTCTCTCTGGCTCACTCACTCGCTGTGGGATTGTGGGTCATCATCTTGCATGCGTGGATGCTTGGCAGAAATCAGTGATTTTTCAGAATGTTGGAAGGTGCCCACAACTGGCACTAGTGTCATTTTTGTCACTTCAAAGCACCTACAGACAGTCTCGCTTTCCTATGCAAGAGTAAGCTTAGGGATGCTTTGCTCATTCTAGGTCAGGCTGCCTGCCGATACAGACTTTTTCCTCTGCTGCCTTATTGTCAGTTGCATTAAATACAGCACACACAAGAGTTTATTAATACCGTACTGTAGTCAACATCCATGTGAGAGTATACAATGGCCCTCATGCAGAAGAAAATTCCATTGAGCCAATAGATAGCAGTGATTCTGTTAGTGATAGTGAAAGTTGTCCTGCACAATAGCACTCCTCTCTCCTATCTCCCTCACACCAGTCACCTTTTCAAAGGTAGGTGCAAATTAATTTGTTTATTTTCTTTATATTTTGTATTTTCTTTTTTATTTTGTATTATATTACAGTATTGTGATCATTTTTATATGAATATTTTGCGTTGTGGAACGAATCATCTGACCTTGCATTATTTCTTATGGGGAAATTTGCTTTGATATACAAGTGCTTTGGATTACAAGCATATTTCCAGAATGAATTATGCTCACAAACCAAGTTTTACTGTGCTACAGTCTGAGGTGCTTAAACAATAGAAATGTATTTTCTACCAGTTATGGAGGCAGGAAGTGCAAGATCAAGGTGTTAGCAGGTTTCATTTCCTCTAAGGCTTCTTTCCTCAGTTGCAGTCAACCACTCTTTGCTCCCTCTTCACAGTGTATTTTCTCAGTATACACATACTCCTAGCATCTCTCTTCATGTCCTAATCTCTTCCTCTTATGAGAACACCAAACTGTCTGGTTTGGTGTTCTTATAAGAGAAGTTCAATCTCATTTTAACTTAATTACCTCTTTAAAACCCCTATTTCCAAATATATTCACATTCTGAGGTACTGGGGTTTAGAGCTTCAATATATGAATTTTGGAGAGACTTAATTCAGCCCTTAACATCCAGTTCTCTCAGTTTGGGTGGCAAAGGCACTTTGATTCATCTGCATATATAACTATTTTAGAAAGCTTTTCTTTTTAACCTTAGAGTTGTGTGATTTTGTTTCCAGGTGTTCTTTCACAGAGAAATTATTGTTGGCTGGTCACTGACTTATGCTGATACATAATCTCAATAAATAAGACCTATCTCAAGGAGTGTGAATTTCTCTAAATCTCTTACAAATCTGATATGAAACATGAAAAAAGTGCAATGTAATCCAGCATGTTTCAAACTCATCAGTTATCATAGGAATATAAGGATATTAGGACATGGATGGCCCTGAAAGGTTTTGAGATGCAGACCTATAAAAAGAATTTATATGAAGGTGATTGGAGGTATTTCTGTTAGTTCTGATCTCATTTCTTCAAAAATACAAATGTAGAAATACGGTAAAAATATTTAATGCAGAAAATGTCATAGGATAAAACACTTAGAGATAAATAAGACATATGGAGTTTGCAGCCAAGGATGGTAAGTAGAAGAATATCTGCAATGGCTGGAAGGAAATGAAATATCACTTTATTGGGATTTTTATTTTGTATATGGTAAAATTAATTCTTAAGAAGGCAAACTGTGTTCTCCATGTGACAGAATGTACGCAGAATCTAGTCCTACTCAACTCCCCCTCATTCAGTGCTCTGGTTCCCATTTCTACACTCAAGCACATATGAAATCCAAGGTGAATGTCTTGGTCTGTCCAAAGACCTTCCTAACTTTGATAGACTGAGATTTACAACATACTATGAGCAATAAATGCCACCAACAAAATTTAAGTGGGAAATGAGAAAGAATAATGGAAACAGAATAAACTTCAGATTCAAAAGATATTGGAACACCATTTACCATCTCTATGACCTTAGGCAAGACAGTGCACTTCATTAAACCTAATTGTGTCATGTGCATGCTGGGGATAACAATAATTCTTGCCACATGGTCTTCACTGGGTTCATTGATAAACAAAAAAACAAAGGACCTGCAAATATTTGTAAATATTAAAGTGGGTATTCACACATTGTATGTGATCGTTATTGTTATACACTAAGAATTAGTGTGCCAGTGAGATCTAGTTTTCAGGCAGAGAGCTGATTTGGATATGTAATCTAGGATACATATACTAAGAATGAAAATGTCAGTTTTATTTACTTTCCTTTAAAAAAAAATAGTGCCAAGTACATGAACCAACTCAGAGTTCAAGTTTAAAGAACACCATCTCCATTTTAATTAAAGTACATAAACTATAGCCTATCTTGACAGCTACAACTAAGAGGAGATGGTATTAAAACCAGTAATTTCCTGGCACCATTCCATTGAAACTAGTCTGTTTAATAGAGGGTTGGTACAGAGCTTCAGAGCTGAGCTCTCTTCTTAGAAGAGAACTCCCATCTGACAGGTCTCTGAAAATTCAATTAGCAACAACCATCAGTAATTAGTTATTGAACATTACATCTATATAAAACCTAAATGTTCCTGTACTTGCTAGTTTTTGCATATAAAATTATATCATACTTATTTTCTCCTGGAGCCCCTACTTGCCTAATCTCTAGAAAACATCTCCCCTCAAAATATCCCCTTGCTATTTCTGAGTTTCCCAGAAGGCTATGTTCAGGATCTGGTCCTTCATGTTTTTCTGTTCCTGCCATTCACACCATCCGTGGTTGCCTCTATTATTAGCAAGCATCATAAGATCATCAATTTTCTGGCACTGTCCTCTGCTAGTGGTAGCCACTGACATCCCGTGGCATAGTCTCTTCCTTGTCCCTTGGTCTTCCCCCGTTTAGAGACCCAATTCACTTCAAGGGATGAGCATGCTCCAAGCTTCTTCTGAACTAAAGGTCTAGCCCCTCTCAGAACTCTTATCCCCTCAAGCCCAAACAAAAGAGAAAGGCCCTCCTGTAGCCTTTCCCTCCACAAGTCCAAGCCATTTATGATGTCTTGTCCCAGTGCTAGCCTATTCACAAGATGACTGACAATTTGCAGATAGATTCCTTTCATGAGTAAACTTCTACTCATAGACTGGAGTCTAGTCTTAGAATAGTCACACAATTACAATAACTTCGGGGTGCCTGGAAGTCAGTTACACTTAACTTCGGGGTGTCAGTTAAGTGTCTGACTTTGGCTCAGGTCATTATCTCATGGTTTGTGGGCCCATGCCTCACATCAGGCTCCATGCTGACAGCTTGAAGCCTGCTTTGGATTCTGTGTCTTCCTCTCTGCCCCTCCCACCCTCATGCTCTGTTTCTCTCTGTATCAATAATAAATAAACATAAAAAATTATAATAGAATAACTTCCCCGAAGCTAAGGTTGTTGAGTCCTAAAATATTGACATTTGCAATATAGAGAGTCTGGTCTAATTTGTACTGTTTTCAGCTCATTTCATGCATTTTTCATTATTTCTTCTGTCATGAACTAAAGAACCTGAGCTTGCATGATTTCCTGCTGGTTTTGTCTTGGATTCCAGACTCTTGAAGACAAAAAAATTAAGTACTCTGAGATGAGAATTATTTGGCTTCTATAACTAGGAAGTCCTGGTATAAAACTCCCTAAGGATACCACACACTCACCCATTGTCATATCTGGGTTCCCTCTTTCTCTACCTTATGTCATGCTTCTCTCTCATTTTAGGAAAAATTCCTGTAACAGGTAGGACCTTGGGGGTTCATGGTTGCAGACAACTCTAGGCCAGTCGTTATCCAGTCCTCTCATAGAAACCCCAAAGGGAAGAGCAGACAGGACTGTGAGCCACTGTTTGTCACTTGCTAATTCCTGGCCAATCATTACAGTCTCTTGAGAAGATAAAACAGTTCATCTAGAACCAAATGGGGTGATAGATGAGGCCAAAGGAAAGGACATGCTGTTCCAAGGAAAAGAAAGCAGGCACAGTGGACAAAGAGAAGCAGGGGATTAAAGCAGTCCAAATACAAATTTAGGGACCTAAAAATGAATTTTCTACCTCTTCAAAAGGTCTATACTAAAGCCCCCATTTATATTATTAAACAGAACTCTTAATGTGTTAGTCTGATAAATTGCATTTAGGCAGCTTCATTGAATGAAAGACTATTTTGGTAGGTATTTGCCTCCTATCTTAAATTCTAACTTTTCCACCAGGGTGATGCTTATTAAAACAAGAAGAGTAATCTGCTTCAAGTCCAGTGCCTGTCTCCCTCTTGGAAGGCAGAAATTGCTTATAATTCTCTAATCTGAAGATTTTCCAGTTTGAGACTATTGGTCCCACTGGAATCCCTGTTATATATGTGGTATTAATGATTAAATCACAGATTTTAAAACCAGATAACTCTGAATTTGGCTCCCCTTTCTGCCATGTACTATGTCCATGACTTTGGGCAGATTTTCAGTCCCCGTTTCCTTGCAAATAAAATGGATATATATATATTTTAATGTTTTATTTATTTCTAGGAGAGACAGAGACAGAGACAGCGTGAGCCGGGGAGGGTCAGAGAGAGAGGGAGTCACAGACGGCAACAGGCTCCAGGCTCTGAGCTGGCAGTCAGCACAGAGCCCGACGCGGGGCCCGAACCCACGAACCGCGAGATCATGACCTAAGCGAAAGTCGGACGCTTAACCGACTAAGCCACCCAGGCGCCTGGCAAATAAAATGGATATAATAAATTCTACTTTGCTAGTTTGTTTTGTGAGGATAAAATTAAATAATACTCTGTAAATGGTAGCTATTATAATATTAGCACAGTGGTTTTACAATTAGTTCAACTTTTACTTTAGTTCAAACTGATTCTATATTTTATAACAAGAAGTGAAAGCTCTTTCCAATTAAATGGTCATGTGGATCATCTATTTCAAGCATTTAATGGCTTAAAAAACTGATAGTGACATCAATTTTTAGATACATCCCACCATATCTGAAGACAGTGTATTCACAATTTGATTTTGGAATATATACAGCTAGGAACAACACAAGGAAAAGGAATGAAAAGAGTGAGGAGTGAATAGATGTGACAGACAGTGAAGTTGTGCTGTAAAGTCCAAACTTCTAAATGCAGGGGGTTCTCACACAAATTCCTGTCTTAGAAACTTGGACTAAAGGCCTGACAGGATGTGAAAATCTGAGTTTCACAGTCCGGGAGATTTGGGACTCAGATAACATTCATTATACAGTTAACTGTGAAGATATGAGTTGACCTAGGTCATACTCTGTGTAAGTAGAGAGCCCACCATGAGTGGACCCCATTGAGATTGATTCCTCCTAACTAAAACAAAGCCACTGAAAATACTAGACTATTAAGGAGCGTAACATCCCTGAGACAGAGCAGCCTGAATTCAGCATAGCAAGGAATAGCTTCACAGGTCCCAGTCCTAGAAGATTTTCAGGTCTCAACGAATCACAGATTGGAGAATCAAAAGGTGGTATGCTAGGAACATAGAGAGAATGTATTTAAATTGAAACATTGGGAGAAAGTTTTTTTAATTAAAAAAAATTTTTTAGTACAGTTTATTTATTTTTGAGACAGAGCACGAGTAGGGAAGGGGCAGAGAGAGAAGGAGACATAGAATCTGAAACAGGCTCCAGGCTCTGAGCTTTCAGCACAGAACCCGATGCAGGGCTCAAACCCATGAACTATGAGATCCATGACCTGAGCCGAAGTCAGACACTTAACCGACTGAGCCACCCAGGTACCCCAGAACATTGGAAGAAAGTTTAGAGTCTTCAAAGATAACATGATTGTGGTCCATGAAAAAGTAAGGTTCTATGCTGATATATGAGTAGGGTATTCAAGATAAAAGCACATGGGAAGAGGAGAGAGAATGAGAAGGAACAGGAAGGGGGATGGAGAGAGAAAGAGAAGGGAGAATAAGATGAGAAATTAGAAAGTACTATATGGAGAATAAGAAAATAGTACTCCTTTCAGTGCCACACACACACATACCCATCATTTCCAGAAACAAATTTACCATGAAACTAGTAAAGTTTAAATTTAGGGCCTCTCTTTGTTCAAGTCCCCTTCCAAGACCCAAAGGAGCAGCTCAAGCTATCTGTTCTCACACATTTTGTTGAATTTGCAAACCTAAGATCTTTACACCACAATCAGTCAAGGCCATTGGCTCTTTCCACTTTACTTTCCTCTCTAACTATATAGTGTTGGAGAGACCATGCACATTTAGGGATGAGACTAAGAGGAAATTAAGGTAGGAAAACTTTTAGTTTGAATTCAGTGGGGGTATATTTAGAAAGGTGACAGTCTTGGGGCCAGAGTTCATACTGCTATATGGATATTTCCCATGGTATCAGAACTGGAAACAATGTGGCTGGGGAGGAGAAAGGATGTTTAATATGGACAGAGCTAGAAACTATCTTTGGAGAAATTCTACAAAATATTACAGCTTATTTTGGAAAGAAATGTGATACAGGTTTTCCCAAATTTGACAATTCAATAATTTTGCACGACATTACCAGTACCAAATTATGAGTCTGCAGAAAAGCTTCTGAACTGACAGTAATTTAAAAATTCTTTGACTCATTATTCCAGAGAAGAGACTAAACTGTTTTTGATATTCTTTTGTAGAAGATGATATTACTAGGGTTGCCAGATAAGATACAAAGAGCTGGTTAAATCTGAATTATAGATAAACGACAAATAATTTCTAATATAAATATTCCCAATATTGCATGGAAGTAAAACTTAACTAAACATCCTGTATTTTTATTTGCTAAATCTAGCAATCCTACAAGTTAAAAAATCACTAGTATATGAAGAGATGACCAAAACATACACAACCAAAAAATGCAGGAAAAGAAATCTTAAAGAGGAGTGTCAGGCAATTAATTAAGAAAATTATTGATATTTTTATGATTTGATAATATAGTATTTGCCAGCTCTACCCTATAATAAAGACATTCCTACTTAAATTTATCATCTTTTCTTGTAAGGCAGCCCATAGACCTGAATCTGCCCCTGCTCCTACCACTTCCTCTATAAGATACAAAAATCTATCAGTACTCTCAGGAATTGAATGGGAAGGACAGCCAAAAGGAATAATGAGCTAATGCTGGCCAAATGCATTAAAGGGAGTAAGGAGGTGTTTTACAACTGTACCAGGGAAAAGAAATATTTGAGCATATGTAGAGCCATTAACAAATAAAGAAAGAGTGAAATTAATAATGACTCTAAAACAGCTGAGATAATGAACTCCTTTTTCAACTCTGTCTTTGGCAAGATAAATAAGGAAATGGAATTTGCAGAATTAGGAAGTAATGAAGACCTTGTAAAAATTGCTATTAATATAGGGTATGTAAAAAATGCTTAAAAAAACTGAATAAATCAGAGTGACTTGGAAATATGCGTCCTGGAGTTCAGAGGTGAACACATAATGAAGTTACTAAACTACAGACCATTGTTTTCAAGACTTGTGAGGTCAAAGAGAGGAAATTAACAGCAAAGGGAGGGGAAATGGGACTTAGCAAATATAAATGGAGTTAGGAAAGAATTTAAAAAAGAAGATCCTAGCCACTATAATGTACATTTGAATTATTTAATAATCCAAAGGAAACAGAGCACTTGTTAAGGAAAGCCAATGAAAATATGTATTAAGCTTTATAATATTGTAAAATAAGAAAAGAATCAATAATTTATATGTATAGTAAGAAGACTGCCAGACTATAAAATAGGCATATATAATACTACATATCATGAACAGTTTGTACTCAAAATTATTATTGACTGGTTGGTTAAAGAATGTAATTATGTAATTAAAATGAACTAAAGAGTGATAAATAACAACACTAAAATATAACACTAGACAAAAACTCGTGGGACACAAGGGAATGGATTGAGCAGAAACTATTCTCATTGCCAGCCAGATTTTTAAACTTCCTTTTAGAAATTCTTGGGGCAGCTGGGTGGCTCAATCTGTTGAGTATCCAACTCTTGATTTTGGCTCAGGTCATGATCTCACAGTTCATGGGATGAAGCACCACATTGGAGCAGATCATTCTTGGGATTCTCTCCCTCTCTCTCTACCCCATCCCTTCTCATGCATGCTCTCTCTCACTTTCAAAATAAATAAACTTAAAAAAAAACCTTGCTTTCAGAAATTCTTAAAAGATAGATAAACAAAATCTCTACTGATAACAGTTTCTCACTAAAAAGAAACTTCAATGTAGACCTCATGAAATCACAAGTTTAAAGAACTGGGAGATACCTAATATAAGACAGGTGAAATCAATGTTCACAAGGCAAAAAAATAAAATCCATAAGAATACAAATCACAGAATTGGTATTAGTCAATTTATTCATTTTAGAGATAGGAAATTTGAGGTCCAGAGAGACTAGGTTACTCATTCAAGGTAACTAGAGGCAGAGCCAGGACTAGAAATCAGAACTTTCTGATTTTGTGTTTAATGATCATTATTTTATATTGTGTTGTAAGCTCCATGAAGACAGATACTGGGCTTGTTTTAAATTGCTGACGCTCTGCACCTCACCCTGTGCCTGGAATTACACAAACTCAGTATTTGCTAAATTATTTAATAAGCATGATACAACCACTATTATCTTTACTTTCATCTAAAAATTAATTTCTCTCCATCCCTTTCTTTGGTTCCTAATATCTTATAAATAAGGGGTCCTGATACAGTTACTACTAAGGTGCCCAAAACAAATAACTACTTATTCTTTCTTGAAAATGGTGTTAAGACTATTAAGGGTAACAAGATAAACCCCGAAGACATTAGAGTTGGCTCAAAATTTTTACACTTAGAGGTCTGTGGATTCATCTTTATGACAACTCTTTCAGTAATGCGTGGGCTTATATTCATTCAGAGGGAAAGTGATCTCTAGGGAATTAAGATTGTGTATGTAAAGAACCTAGCCAACACCAAGCTTCATATAATGGAATCGTGGATGTTCAGGAAGTTAATTTCTTTTTTTCATCTTTGAAACAGCAGAGGCATTTACAACCACTGCAATCAGATCACTTCTTATGCATCGTGGGGACAACCTGGAATACCAGCAGATATTAATGCAAATGGAGGAGGTGACAGAGATGGGCCAAGAAATCTCAGTGACATAAATGGTCTCAGGCTACTCTTAACTGAGTCCTCCAAACATATAAATACTTGATTCCAATGACAATTAACTTTGTGACAATAATGAAAGTGCCTTCTGTATCTATAAATGAATCAGAAGGCTCTGTTTAGTGAGGACTCCAGAATTTTGACAGAGGAAGGGCTATGGGAAGAAATGTTTCTCAGAACTGGGAAAATTATGTAGGAAACACAATATTTTGCTTTAGATTGTGTATTTACTTACAGTGACTGGAGGTTGGAGGGAGGGTGGCCTGGTGTTGGAGATTTTCAGTACTCTGATTTCCATCTCCCTCCGTAGGCCTTTGGGCTCCCTTTGGGCTCTTATTGCCTCTGTCCTTATAAATAATAAAGAGACTCATCTTGAGCACCTTGAAATGACATAGGGAGGCTCTAATATGTTTGGCGTGGCAAAAATCCATGTTCATTGTAATTCACAAACAATTCTTCTCTAGGGAACATTGTACATGGAATAAAGTAAAAAGCAGAAGAAATGGGAATGATCCATACTAACTGCCGCACTAGGCTGGGAAGCAGGTCATAGATGATCCTAAACCCAGTACAGCTAAAGAAGCTCAACTCTGGAAGTAGGAGAGATTTAAAAAACAAAAAACAAAAAAACACTTGTTTAATGTAGTCCTAAGTGCTGCCAGTTCTCAGAGACAAACTCATCATGGTTAAGGATGTTTGGAAGGGAATCTTGTCAAAATGTTGGATTAGAGGGTCTATTTTGATCTTTTTAACACGGAGATTCTTTATTTCTTGACTTCAGACAAACAGTAGGTCATATTTCTCATCTGTCATCTAGATACAAGTGAACAGCTAAATTCATGTTTAAATATTCTCAAGTTACTCAGATGTTTCTTTCACCTGAGTACTTTTCCCAAAAATTATGGCAGGCATGTTCCTCTTGAATATCCAATCTTTTTACTCTTGGAAGCTAGATTTGGATCACTTTGCATTAATTCTCAGAGTTGTATTAAGAGAGAGCCTTGCTAGGAAGACAGATGAGAAGAGCATACTCTTAGCTGACTTAGAAATTAATTATAGCAAAATGCAGAGACAGAGTTCTTAGAGACTTCAGGAGATCAGAGCTTAGTTCAGACATGTTCCTAAAAGAGCAGAGGCATAAATTCCATTCTATCATGGAGAAAATTCAGTCTTCTTTTCACTCAGTATTTTAAACTCAAATTTAAAGTTAATCTTCCCTTAGCAGAACATTGTTTCAATAAATCCTTTTTTGATAATAATTGAAGCAGACAAAAAGTTTTGTTACTTAATAAAAGATGCAAAGGTGTAGTTGTTTTGGCTGTGGCTTTTTAAGGAAATACACCTTTAGAAAATCACCCCAAGCAACGTCAGTTTGAAGGTGCAGCATTTATTACGCTCTAACTTACACAAGAGGCACTGTGCTGAATAAAGTGATCACAGGGATAAATAATACTTGTTTTGTGATAAATCTAATTACTTATAATTAGGAGAAGGGAGGGGCACATTTAAAAATAAGCATGATCCAAAGCAACTATAATAAGTCACTGACTGTGAATTCAAAATAAGCTAGGAGAATACCTATAAAATATTACACTATATTTAAAGTAGTAAAAATGTCCAGAACAATGAATAGTTTTGTTGTATTTGGTGGTGATTAGGTCCTATTTATATTACTGGGTGGAGCTCTGAGTATCATATTTTATAAAGGAATATAGATAAACTGAAGTACTTTGAAAAGAAAGAGAAAGGATGGTGAGGAAACAAACAAAACATGTCCTAAAAAGTAGCTTCAGGAACTGAGGATGTTTAGCCTAGGGAAGGGCAATAAGGTAGATGACAAATGTCCTTAACAACTGAAGGACTGTCATGTAAAGAGGGAGTGGACTCCAGCAGGCAAAGCCAGTACCAGTGGATGGCAGCTGAAACAGACAGCCCTGTTTCAAATATATATATATATATGTATATATTTGAAATATAAATATATATTTCTAATATATATACTTGATATACATTTGAAATATAAATATATATTTATATATAAATACATATAAATATATATTTCAAATATGTATATTTGAAATATATATATGTATACATATATATATTTCTAACAATTGAAACTCTTCAATTGTAACAGGTTTCTTCTGAAAATTGTGAACTGCATGCTCATAGAATTCTTAAAGGAAATATTACCTGAAGTTTTGAAGAAGTGTTTCTTGTAACATTGAGTTACAAGAAATGACTCATCAAATCTTCCAAGTCTCTAAGATTCTAAGTACTATATTAGAGGAGTAAAAATGTTCATTAAAAGAATAGGCAGGAAAGATTAATGTTGATAACAACAGTTTGGGGAAACCTGTACAGGATGTAGGACTTGAGGTGAGATTTGAAGAATAGCTAGGATCTCAGGACATACTGATGAAGACAAAGTGCATCCCAAGTGTAAGAACCAGTATGAACAATTATAAACAGATGTTATCCTTGGGAAATGGCAATGTGGGTCATAGGCAGAATGTGGACTTTGGAGTTAGATTAACCTGAATTCAAGTCTTGGGTGACCTCCTTTCAATGACCACATCTTCACCCATGACTTCATCTAAGACTTATACTCTCCCTACCATATGGTTATCCTTTTCCTAGCTCCAAACCAGTCTAAGAGACACTCTCAGTGGTCTTACACACTTCTTAAACTCAATATGTTTCTAACTAAGCTGCCTGTCTTTCCTTTGAGATATGCACTTCTTTCTCTAGTCCCTATTTCAGTGAAAGCCTCACCGAGTACCCTAGTTATCCAGCCAAAACATAGGAGTCAGCTTGGATTCATCCTTTTCCAACTGTTCATACCCATTGCCAATCCCCACATCTGACACTTCATCTTCTAAGTAGATTTAGGTATTTCCTCCTCCTTTCCAGGTCTGCTACCTCTTCTTTAGTTCAGATGTCTGTTGTTTTCACCTAAGCTTCTAAGCGGTCTAACTCTACCCACACACACCCCACCAAGCTTTTGCTTTCAGCACATTCTCCACCTCAGAATAAAAACGCCATCATATTCACCAATCTTACCTCCTATGCCCTGTGCTTAAAGATGTCCTCAAATCTTAGCATCTGCATGAAAAGCCCAAGCTTCTTAATGTGGCACACAAGGCCATCCATAGTGAAGCCTTTCTTGAGCTCTACTCCCAATTCCAGCCTTAGTGAATTTCTTATAGCTATGTGTTGTACCACGTTTTTCCAGGATCCACCCAGTCCTTTGCTCATAGAAACTCTTGACTAGAAGTTCCCTTCTCAATTATCCTCTAGGTTCATTCTTTTGTAAAGGCTCAGCTCTGGTATCACCACCCTTGGAACCCTTCTCTGAGCATATTTTCCTCTTTCTACCTTCACTTTGTTGAGAGCTCCTGTAGCATCCTGTACACACCTTTGTCATAGCATTGCCCCCAACCCACTGTGATTGCTTGGTCTTCCATTTTCTTTTTTAACGTTTATTTATCTATTTGAGAGAGAGAAAGACAGACAGACAGACAGACAGAGCATGTGAGCAGGAGAGGGGCAGAGAGAGAGGGAGGGAGAGAGAATTCCAAGCAGGATCCATCCTCAGCATGGAACCCAACATGGAATTTGGTCTCACAACTCTGATATCATGAGCTGAGCTGAAATCAAGGGTTGGATGCTTAATTGATGAGCCACCTGGGTGCCTCTATCCTTTCATTTTCTATACCAGTCAAAGAGCTCTGTGAGGGAAAGAATTGAGTTTTCTCTCACTGTATCCCTGGCATCTTGTGGGTACAGAGCAAGTACTTGTGGAATGGATTGCAATTCTCCTTACTGGTTGTACAATCTTGAACTTATCTTCTATGAACCTCACTTTAATAATCTGTGGAGCAGATTTCACTGGGCTTTTGTGAGAATAAATAATAAAATAAGTTATTATTATTGTTATTGTCATAATTATGACAATTTTGTGGTGGGAGCACAAAGTGTTTGGAAAGTTGTAGCTAGTAATAAAGTTGAAGCTGGTGAAGGAAAGGTAATAGATGTCATGCTAAAGATGCTTGGTTGAAATGTGGAGAAATGGAATAGTTCTCCTCATTATTACTCTTGAGGTTCAACTCCTATACCAGGAACACAATAGTTTTGATGAGAATTGGAGATATGGGGATGAATAGAATGGTGAAAAATTAATCCTGAATAAAATAGGGATTCAAAAAATATTTAAGTGAAACAGTCAACAGAGATCTTAATATTCATAAGCCAGGGTTATGGATTATAGATGGTATCTGTTTAATGACTTGAACATCTCCAACCACTATACTTGGCCAGCTTTGGGCATGAAAGAGAAACAGGACATACTGGGGACTCCTTGCCCAGGTATAGATATTGGAGGGAGAGAGGCATATACCCATTGCTCTTAGCCACCAAGTAGAAGCATGGATCCACAATTTCTCTACAAGCTGACTGGGCTCTGTTTTGAGACTAAAGATTGATTCAGCCACAATTTTCACACAAATTAGTTTCTGCATATTACCCATGTGCACTGTCTTCACAAGGGCTCTTCTTTCTCTTTTCTGCCTCTTAGTGTAGTTTGCTTTTAAATATGAAATATACTGGTTAAGATCCTACCTGTATTCCATTAGAAATGTACCAGCTTCACTTCAGAGTCCTCTTGTCTCATAAATAAAAGCTAGAAAAAGGATTGAAAGAAAACCAGAGACATAAAGCCAAGAATATCCCTCAGTTCCCTGCTGGGCCTGCTTAAGATTTTCTCTCTCCCTCTCCCTTTGCCCCTCCCCTGCTTGCTCTCTCTCTCTCTCTGAAAATAAACTAAAAATATTAACAATAATAATTATTTCTCCTTAATGATTATTAATGATCCTAATGATTATGATAATGATAATAAATAATAATAATAGTGATAATAATAATAAACAAAGGCTACTATATAGTTCCAGGAAGACTTCTAAGTACTTTCCATCTTTTAATACACTTAACCTTCAAAATACCTTACAAAATTGTGTTCTACTATTATCTCTATTTTACAAGTGAGGAAACTAGAGCACAGAGAGGTCATACAACTTTGCAAAGATATACAGCTGGTAAAAAAAAAAATGGAACAGTATTTATACTTATGCAGTCAGGCTCTAGGGTATGGTCTACATACTGCATACTACTAAACTACTACAGTAGTTTAGTTGAGTAAGACATCCAGCTATCTAAAATAATTGTGCATGGAGGACCTGAATAGACATTTTTCCAAATAAGACATATAGATAGCCAACACATTCATAGGAAGATGTCAACATCACTAATTATCAGGGAAATGTAAATAAAAACTACAATGAGATATCACCTTACACCATCAGAATGGCTAGGTCAAAGAGATAAGAAATAACAAGTGGGCAAAATGTGGGAAAAGGATGTCTTATGACTGCTGATGGGAATGAAAATTAGTGCAGCCACTGTGGAAAACAGTATGGAAGTTCTTCAAAATTTAAAAAATAGAAATACCTATGATCCAGTAATTTCACTACTGGCAGCATTATTTACAATAGCCAAAATAGGGAAGTAACCCAAGTGCCCATCAATAGATGAATGGATAAAGAAGATATACATATGATATATATGTGTGTGATATATATGATATAAAATATAAGATAAGATATATATACAGTGGACTATTACTCAGCTATGAAAAAAGAATGAGATCTTATCATCTGCAACAGCATGGATAAACCTAGAGGGTATAATGCCAAGTGAAAAAAGTCAGACAGACAAAGACAAATACCATATGATTTCACTCATATGTAGAATTTAAGAAAGAAAACAAAGAAAAAAGACACAGACAAACAAAAAAACCCAAACTCTTAAATACAGAAAATAAACTGGTGGCTGCCAGAGGGGAGATAAGGGAGGGAATAGATGACATAGATAAAGTACACTTATGATGAGCACTGAGTAATGTATAGAAATGTTTAATTCTTATATTGTATGTCTGAAAACTAATATAACACTGTATGTTAATTGTACTTCAGTTTTTAAAATATAATAAAATTATTCTGTTTTCATAAATATGTGATTATAATATCCAAGTTCCAAAATCAGCTCAGAAAGAAAGATAAAAGATGAATTAGGGGTTTATATGCATAGCGGAGGGACCATTGGAATGACATTATGTTATATGTGAGTAAATTTGTACTAATGATTTTCATTCAACTCTACCATCTACTGCCTGTGGGTACTTTTATTTCTTCATCTGTAAAATAGAGATAATGGCACCTGCCTCATAGCATTATAAAATTATATAAACTTCTTCAGGTAAATACCAAGTGCATAGTAAGGGTAAATAAAAGGTATCATGGAACATAGTATGTTGGTAATTTATCTATTGTCTATCATTCTATTCTTACTTCTTTGATTCTTGTGATTATATTAGGCACACCCAGACAATCTAGAATAATCTCCCTATAAAGAGACCCTAAACTCAATCACAAAGTTCTGGGTATCAGGATGTGGATATCTAGAGGAGAGTGGGAGCATTATTCTTCCTACCACAGAGACCATGATCAGATTCTGACTGAAGAGATCAGTAGTGGAAAATACAAGAACATTTGTCAAAGAAACAGAAGAAGAAGAGAATAATAAAGATCAATAAATCATTAAGTCCTAGGCTTCTCTCCTTATAAGATTATAAATGACATATATAATATGTTTATGATAACAATATAAACCTCAGTGTTGCCCTTAAATTAAGTCTCAAACTTTTCTGCTTTATGACAATAGACCATCCTTTGGGGACCACCTAAAACAGGGATTGGCAACTGAAATGCCCACAGGGATTAGGTAGATAATATAAATGAATGAAGATTCAGGTATCGGATTAGGCAGACACTGGTAAACTGAAGAAGTTGATGGCTTGTCTGAAAGGGGCAGCCCCTCAGTTGCAACCACTTGTTGCCATACCAAATGACTCTCCAACATAATTTAGAAATCCAGATTTTTATGTGAAGTCCCTTTGTTTTAAATAATTACTCAAACATTTTAAAATCTTTGTTCTAGTCAAATTGCTAATCATCCATTTGTGACTTTTGGGCCTTCTATCTCATTATTATTTATTTCCTCCCTTGCAGATACCTAATACAAAGTAAACCACAAAGTCCGAAACCCTCAGACTGAAGTCCAAACCGAGTTGGTCTTTGCTTAGAGTCCAGACAGCCTGGAAGAATCACCATTCCTCACCATCAACTTATGAGTCCCTTCTTCACTTTTCTTTTCTGTCCTTCCAGCTAGAATTCTGTCCCTGTCTCCATTTCCTAGTCATCTCCCCCTTCAAAGCCAAACTTCAGTACGACACTTCTATGAAACCTCCTAGGTGCTCCCAGCTGGACATGAGCTTCTCTCTCCCTGCTATCCCCCAGCAGCACTATTGGCCCTCTGCTCTTTTTACCTGACTCCATGCCTTACCTGGCACCTAAACAGTAAACTCCCTGAGGGTAAGAACTGTTCCTCACCTTTAGGTTCTCTAGAACTTTGTACAAATTGTCCAATCTACATTTGTTGAATGAGTGGGCCCTGAGAGAATTAATGAGAATAGGGGAAGCTGCATCCTATTTAGGTGCTTACTAGGCAGTACGATGGAAGGTGACTCAGGGGACAAAGTGGAAAGTGTGCAGACTTGGAGTCAGAGAGGCCTGGGTTCAAATTTAGATCTAGACACTGACTAGCTACATGACCGATTTAAGCATGTTGCATAATCTCAGTTTTCCCAAATACCCACCTCACATTAATCAAATAAAAGACATAACATGTAAAGTACTTAGCATAATGCTAAGAGGACCCCGTATGTATGTGCATGCACACACACACATACACACACATGGGTCTAATCAGAAGTTTCCAGAAACTTCTTTTCTATACCTAGCTCTCCTAAAAAATTTTATGAGACAAATTTGTAGGCAGAACTTCTTTCAACCAAACATAAGGATTGGAAAATTCCAGCAGAATAATTCCATGAACTTTCCTGGGAATTATGAAAGATTCTTTTTCATGAGATTCTCACATTTTTCCATGTCAGATTCTGCCTCTTAGCCATTATCACGTTATCCTAAGAAAAACACCCATTCTCCTCCAGTCCCCCTCCCCTCCAAAAAGAGACACAAAGAGAGGCCAAGTTTTGTGATAATCTCATGTGGCCCATTTCCTTGAAATATTTATGTCTAGCTTGTGCTTGTTTTCCTATCGATGACATCAAGGATCAGTTCCCCAACTGTATGGAGAATTTCAAGGAAACTTGCGATTCTGACCTCTGAATGCCAGGCTGACTTTCACAAATCATAGGCTGGCTTTGTGGAAAACAGCCTTTGATCATCTCAGCTGGGGGGAACTTTATTAGGAGTGCTTACTGAAGACTGTGCACACGATGTCATTTTTGCCCACCCACTGTCTATTTAAGGCAAGGTAGTGGAACATGCTTTCTTCTGACTCACAAGAGTGGTGCCTAAGGTTTAGTTTATTTCTTTTTAAAGTCCAGCTCCCTTCATAATGACTTGTCAGGGAGCAGTCCCCATCACTTAATTGTCAAAAGAGCACCATACCAAGATCAAAGCAGCTGTGGGGATGGATGGGAAATATTAGGATAACAAAAAGGAAAGGAAAGGAAGGGAAAGGAAAGGAAAGGAAGGGAAAGGAAAGGAAAGGAAGGGAAAGGAAAGGAAAGGAAGGGAAAGGAAAGGAAATGAAGGGAAAGGAAAGGAAGGGAAGGGAAATGGAAGGAAGGGAAGGGAAATGGAAGGGAAGGGAAGGGAAATGGAAGGGAAGGGAAGGGAAACGGAAGGGAAGGGCAAGGAAGATGGAAAGCAGAAATAAAGGAGAAAAAGAATAGGGAGGGGTGGGATTACAGCATCACTCCTGGGCATCCCCTTCTGCTCATTTGTCTCTATTAAATGTTCATAGCCATGCATCTTATACACCCAGATCTACTGGCTATGTGGGTTCTGGGGCAAGTTATGCTTCATATTCCCAGAGAGGCCAGTAGACTTTCAGGGGCTCAGCCATGACCGCAGTCTCTAGGCTTTGAATACACATTTCACACTGGGTTCTGTTTGACCACTGCCTGGCTTCACAGCTGTGCTGATTGCTCAGTGGGGAACGCCATGTCTGTTCTCCAAAGGAATTTAACAAATTAACTATGAACAAAGTCGCTTGGACATGACATAGATTCACACATGCTGTGTCATGCCAAGGAGAAGTTAGTCAGCTTGCTGTTTTCACAGGTATGAAAAGCAAATTCCCAGGACCCACCAAATAGATGGAAGCACAACTATGTTTAGAAAAGAAGGCAGGAGATGGGGTGAAGGAACAGGGCCACACCACAGGCCAAGATGAAAATCTCTAGAAATACCCACATTAACAGGGTCACAAAAGCAGTTAATTACTCAGAGAGAGGAAAGCTTATTTTAAATAAGTCCTCACAGATTAGTGTGATATCTATTCAGAAATACACAGAATATTTCTACACAGAAATATATGCAATGATTTAAAACCAAGCAGTGAAAGAGAAACAATTGGACAGCCTGGCTGGCTCCAGGATTTCTGTTTCGTATTTTATGTACCTCATTTTAATTCATACAATGATCCCATAAGGTACAAGTTAAGTCAAGAAGATGGTGGGGGGAGACTGAGGCTCAAAAAGAAGTTAAATAGACAGAAAAGGTCACAGATTGTATGATTCCATTACATGCAATAAGTAGAATAGGTAAATCCATAGAGATGGGTTTCCAGAGGCTGAGTGGAAGGGGAATGGAGAAGGACCCTAACGGACACAGGTTTTCTTTGGGGGTGGTCAAAATGTTTGGAACTAAATAGAAGTAATGGTCATACACAATTGTGAAGGTACCAAATGTCACAACATCAATTTAGTTAAATTTGTGTTATGTAAACTTAACCTAAATTAAAAAAAAAGAAGTTAAATAAATTTTGTCTAGATTTACAGTTACTAAGTTCGTAGAGTCTAGATTGGAACCCAGGTTTGGCTAAATCAGGTCCATAACAAAAGATGAATAGTCTGTAAATTCATTAGTGGTTCATATACGGGACTAACTGTATTTGTAAACATATGGTGTTCTGTTTTTAATTCTGGCCCTTGGTACATACTACTTCCTCCATATCTTCTTTCCTTAGTTCATTGGCCCCAGATATTTTACTTGATTAACTTCTCACCCTTCAAGATTCCTTCTTCACCACTATGACCATAGCAGATCCTTGAACATTTTACTTGTTATGCTAAATTTTAACCCTGTTTGTGAGACAGAAGTTTTACCATATAGTTAAATATAAGGATACTGGTGAGGCACTTTTATTAAAGAAAGGAAAAGTTAAATGTCTTGTTTATTTTAAATCAAGAACCTAGGCAAATATGTTCAAAATAAATATCTCTGGCTGATATAAGATTATTTTTATATGTTTTTGTATGTTTAGCTTTATTCCCCAAATTTCCTAGGTCAAATACAAATAAACATTAGATTAGAAAAAAAATCTTTCTTAAAACCTGCTATTAACTTTAATAAATTCACAGTGTACAGACATATTCTTTAATTTTGTCATTAACCCCATTCTCATTATCCTTTGCTTTCTGAAACATCATCACCAAAAACACAAGAGAAGAAAATACATCTTTCTTCCATTTCTTTTTAAGTTAATTTCTAGTACTTCAATAGTATTTCCACTTTTGCAGCTTATAGGTAAAAATATTTAATTCATTTATCCTGAATTCTTATAAAAATACCTTCTTTTTAGCTGTCTATGGATTTAAAAGTCCTTGTGAACTGGGTTGAAATCCATCTACCACTTATAAATTGCTTATGTGGATAAACATATCCCAAAACTCCAGTCCATGTAAGAATAAAAATGCCTGTGAATCCAAACCCTCTTGAGTTAGGAACTGCCTTTTCCACCCTTCTCTTAAGGACCCACTGATGCCAATTCATTTATCCACACCAAGACTTTGACAGCCAGTGGTAGGCATTATTTCCTTCATGTTCTAGATGACAAAATCAAGCTTAGAGGAGTTAAATGGTATATGGAAGCCTCACTGCTAACACTGCCAGTTTAACTCTCAACCAGTCAGGAGTGCTAATCTTCAGTCAAAAGCCTCAAACACAGCCAGTGTGAGCAAGTGACATTTGTTTTTAAGAAGAGTCAGAACGTCTTCCACACACTAATAGCCTAGAAGCCTAGTCCTGTGGAGCTGTGGACAGTCTGCCACTTCCTAGTCATATTTAAGTTGAGCCCAGTCAGCCTCACTAAGGCTGCAGAAGGCTGGTCTCCTATAGGCCAGGAATGGTCTTTCAAGAAGCAATGATGGTGGCAGGTTACAGACACACTAGCTAGAGATCACAGATGACATTGAGCTGTTCATGGGGAAACTGCAGAGCCACAGCTAATACTCTGCATAAATCCCTTGATTCGGCATAAATGGAATTTTGATTTATGACATTAAACCTTTAAATGAAAAAGCAGTATGTTTTTGTTTGACTTAATTTGAAGCATACTAAAATTGTACTCTATTTCTAGAAGGAGTGGATAGCAAGAATGTTCAAGGGGCTCAGCCTATTTTTTAAGCTGTCATTAGAAATGATTAATATTTAAGAGAAATCAATAAAAATTGAATTTGAAAAAAATCAATATTTAAGCAAAAGCATTACAAATCACATGACTAACATTGACACCCTTCATATATTAAAAAGGTTTGTTTTCTTGTGGCATATGGGTAATGCTACAGCTGTATGAAGCAAAATTTTAAAGTGGTGATATATTCGTATGAACCATAGGGATAAATCATTTCGAAAATCAACCTCAGTCCTTTAAGACAAAGAAAAACACTGGAGTAAATGCCAGCAAATATTAAATCTCACTGTCAGATATATATTAAATGTAAGGACATATGGATTTGTATATATCTATTTTTAGCAATCTTTCTTCCACCTCTTCTTGCTCACATGGAAGCTATATCAAAAAAAGCAGACATGGTTATTTGAAATGGCAAATATAGTTGTGTCCATTTTAGTTGCAATAGATGAAAAGAATATCAGTATCCTTCAATTCAGAAAATATGCTATAATCACAATTCCAAAGGATTCTCCAAACAAATATATACTCTTCGCAACTGATTCTATTTATCCCCCATTCAACTGTAGGATTTTCTCTTCTGGTGCCTGAGAGCAGACCATGCATGAGCTTCGAATTCTGTATCTTCCTCTCTCTCTGACCCTCTCCTGCTCACACTGTATCTCTCTCATAAAAAGAAAATTTTTAAATTTTTTTAAAAAAGAATTGTCAAATCACTATATTGTACACCTGAAACTAATGTAACACTGTATGCCAATTATACTGGAATTAAGAAATAAATTTCAAATGTGTTATCTCTAACAAATGGGCTAGGTCTTGGCAAAATGAGAGCTGAAATACATACTCAATTTAAAGAAAGCGTAAAGATACTTCCAATATGTTAGCAATTATACGATAGTTGAATAGTTATATAGAAAGAATAAAAAGGAATTGGAGCAAATTTTAGGATTGTGAATAGAAAACCATAAATTGTCTAATATTTCTGTAAGGTGCTTTCTAGAAGGGGGATTTGTATTTGCTAATTTTTTTTGTTCTGAAGCTAGTTAACTTCCTGTCAAATATTATATGCAGTTGGGTTAGCCCAATATCCTTTTAGTCAGAAATTAATCTTTGAGCCATCAAATGGTTCATTCAAATGGACTGCTTTTCTAAAAATTTGTATAATTTGGAATGTATAACAAAATGTGAAGTTGGTTGAGTTAATTCCTTTGTCAGAAACAATATGATCATTCTCTGTCTCCTGAAATATTGTTGAATAACCTGCTTACAGTTCTGCTCAGAGAAAACAATGTAAACTGAGGTCTTTTCCTCATGGCAAAGGACACCATATCTAAGCCTTCAATTTAGGGAGATCACATGTAGAATTGTGAAAGGGAAAGTACATCTATCCAAATAGCAAAATCAGATGAATCAAATTGTTCAGACAGCAGAGTTTCCAGCTCATCTCATATACAGAATCAAATAAAATTTATTTCTTTTTAAAATTTATTAATGTTTTAATTATTTCTGAGAGAGAGAGAGGCAGTGTGAGCAGGGGAGGGTCAGAGAGAGAGAGAGAGAGACAGAGAATCAGAAGCAGCCTCCAGGCTCTGAGCTGGCTGTCAGCACAGAGCCTGAAACGGGGCTCAAACCCACAAACCATGAGATCATGACCTGAACTGAAGTCGGATGCTTAGCCAACTGAGCCACCCAGGAGCCCCGCAGAATCAAATAAAATTTATGTCTATTGTGTCTCTGTTCTGTGCACTATGTTACTACTTGTTAATTCACTTATTCATGCATTAATGAGTTTACACATTCATTAAATATATATTTATTTAGGGCCTACAATGCATCTTAACAAGAAGATGCACATTTCAACAGATAACTAGAACAATATGAAGAATAAAATGGGAGAAAAATCACAAGACCTTTGGGAGGGAAGGAAGAGGTATTTAATTCACCCTGGAGTCTCCCTGGAAGCCTTTTCAAAGAGAAATATCTGATACTATAAATGTCGACGATGAAGAAGGGGCAGAGGGAGCATTAGCAAAGACGTACATGTGAAGTTATGCATACTGTGTATGCTAGAGAGGTGGTATGCCATTAGAATGCCTATTTCAAAGCAAAGAACTGTATGCTGCAGATGAGGCTGGGGTGATAAGCTGGGACCAGAGCACCCCAGGGAAATTGGATTATATCCTGCAGGTGACGCAAAGTCATCAAACGGTTTTAATTAAAGGAGCATCATAGTCAGATGTGAAACGTAGATTATTCCCTATGGTGCCTGTGTGGAGGAATGAGATGTGAGGCAGACAAAACTAGAGTAGTTAAGTGATTCATAAGTTGTGGTAATAACCTGGGGAGAGATATGAGGAGAGTCAGGAACTGGACAGAGACAGTAGGGTTGAAGAACATGGGGTGGATACAGCAAATATTTAAGCTCTAAAATGTGCAAAGCTTACTGAATAATGAAAAATGGGTGTTGCACTTGGAGGATGAGGAAAAGGGCAGAGTCAAGAATGACAGGTTTCTAACTGGGGTATCTGCTTATGTCACTCAAATAGAGAAATAGAGTCCACAATGGGAGACAGGTTTAGAGAAAAGGAGTTCTTTTCAATCAGTGTGGACCGTGCACAGTATGAATTGTGAAAAGATAGAGTATCTCACCCGAAAAGATACCAGAGGATCGTACAACTTGACTCTAGGAACGTGGAACAGAAATCCTGGGCTAGAAATAAAATTGTGGAAATAATCAATGTCATAATAGTAGTTTAAAATATAAAGCAGATGAAATCCAATCCTCTGCTTTGACACTGAAGATAGAGTTTTGATACCATGAACACAGCTACCAGTGAGTGTTATTTTATGTGACCTTTTAGAAAACTCTCTGGGTCCTGGAAAATATCAAAGGCATTCCTCCTCTCTCTTCTGGTAAGAATATTTTAGTGTTTTTCAAATTGTGTACCACGACCTATTAATGGATTGAAAATTAATTTTGTTGATATATTAAATATTCATTTTGAACCAAATATAGGAAAACAAAATAGACTCGAATAGAAGAAGCTACAAAACAAAGTGCTCCTCATGTAGTGACTGTGTATCTGTGTGTGTGTGTGTGTGTGTGTGTGTGTGTGTGTGTGTGTATCGGGTTGCAGTGTTTGGGCTATGGTCAAAAATATTTGCAATCCCTGGCCCAGACTGAGAGAAATTAAAAGTGGTCTCTTTTAGATAGGGGTGAAAAGAGAAAATAAAGATTACTCTAAAAATAGCAAGTTAACATTTAACAGTCTGTTCACATTTGTATTGAGGGAAATAGCTAGAATTAAGGCAGAGGCAAACAAGTCATAGGTTAAGAGAATGGCCAGGAATTACATAAAGATAAAAGAAAGAATATGCCTATGTATATAGAGTTTGGCTTTCAATAAGTTAAGTCTATTTCAATAGAAAATGTAGATGATATCAACTAAAAATATGGCATAAAAAGGAAAAAGTATTGGATTAAAGAAGAAATCCAAAAAGAAAAATATATTGATGAAGCAAGAAGTGTCCACAAAACAATTTGAGAAGGAATAATTAAAGAGGTACAAGGAAGGGTGCCTGGGTGGCTCAGTCAGTCAAGCATCCCACTCTTGATTTCAGCTCAGGTCATGATCCCAGGGTCATGTGATCGAGCCCCACACCCTTATGGCTCAGCATGGATCCTGCTTGGTATCTCTCTCTCTCTCTCTCTCTCTCTTTTTCTCCCGCTTCTTCTGTCCCACCCTGCTCGTGCTTTATCTCTCTCTAAAAAAAAGATTTTTTTAAAGTAAAGAAATCTAATGAAAGCCAGGAGAGTGGGCTCTCATTAAAGGGGGATAGTGTCTCAAGATCCCCAAACTCTACAAAATTCCCTCCTTTAAAATCTCTTGGGAGAGATTGCTACAAAAACTTCAAAAAGGAGAGGTCTAGTTTGGTTTCTTCCTCTTTTGTAATGCCTCCCTTTTGGCCTGTGTTCTATACTTTAAATTAAAATTAATTTTAAATTTAGAACTTTGTGAATCTGGGGACAAATAAATACTGCAAAGCTAGGATGAGTAATCATGCTCTAAGGTCTGGATTTTCCTCTGATAATGAAGGAGTTGAAAAAAATCATCTTTCAAAACTCTTTACTGTCATATCAGGGATGTGATTCAGCTTTGTGTAACAGGAAAACTTCAAATAACAGCAGCTTTACAAATAAAATATTTACTTTCCTCTCTCAGTCAAGAAGTTACAGGGGTAAGCAATCCAGGGCTAATGTGACACTCCACAGTGACAGTGACCCTGGATCTACTGGATGTGGCTTTCCTTCCCAAGATTACCTCAGTACCCAATATCGTGGTAGGTGCAGGGAAGGGTGAAGTAGGACACATCCCTTCCTTTTAAGGACACTTCCCAGAAGTTTCATTTGTTACTCACATTTATGTCCCATTGTCCAGTCCTTAGTCACATGACCACACCTAGCTGGAAAGACACAGTCTTTATTCTGGGATGTTTGGTGCCAAGCTATAAATCCTATATCCTTAAATAAGGTACAAAAGATTGTAAGATCACCATCATCCAAATAAAAATACAGTTGACCCTAAACGACACAGGTTTGAACTACCTGGGCCCACTCACACCTAGATTTTTTATAGTATAGTACTGAATACTACTATAAAATAATGTAAGTGTATTTTCTCCTCCTTATGATTTTCTTAATAAGGTTTTTTTCTCCAGTTTACTTCATGGTGAAAATACATTAATTAATATCTATAACATGCAAAATAGGTACTAATCTACTATTTATTTTATCAGGAAGGCTTCTAGTCAACAGTGGGCTATTACTTAAGTTTTGGGGAGACAAATTTACATGCAAATTTTTGACTGGGTCGGAGTCAGCATTCCTAACCCTTGCATTGTTTATAGGGTCGACTATAGTCCCCTTCCTAGGATGCTCTGTCTGCTCAGTTTTCTTGGGAGTAAGAGGTTTTCTAGGATGCAGACTTTGAGTACTTAAAAGTGAGAAAGTTCTGGGTACACCAGGATTAGGTATCACCCTATCTTTGACATAGTCAAAAAGATTATATGCTTATCTTTAATAATACTGCCCATCCTAAAGCCATGCTTAGAATGTCTTTCAAAATATACCCCTCAAAGCCTGGAGTTGATTTATGAAAATGTCCTGTATGGTAGAAAATCTTCATCTTTGAGGGCAGATTTCATTTCTCCAAATAGTCAAGTCTCATTCAGAGAGAAACCTGATAAGGAAGGTCAAATAGGAAAATTATGACAATAAACCGAAATATATTTTAGAAATATTGTAAGCATTGATAGCATTGTTGAAATGAGACTCAAGTCCTCTTGTGGGGCTACACTGAAAGGAGATAATAGCAAAGGAAAATAATTTATTAGTTTACTGGCATAACACAATATATTTTTAAAAATTAATACAGCATAAAAATTAGTATAGGATAGTTGACATTAATTAACCAAAGTCCCCAAAGAAAATATATTTAATTCCTTTTAAAGTAAGAATTTTTTCAAGCATATCTGTATTTGAATTTTTTTATGGCATCTCAATTTTCAGTAAGCCTGCATTACCTTTTTTATTTTTTATTTTTTATTTTTTTTTCAATAGTTTATTGTCAAATTAGTTTCCACATAACACCCAGTGCTCATCCCCACAAGTGTCCTCCTCCATGCCCATCCCCCTCTCCCCCACATCCATCAGTCCTCAGTTTTTGTCAGCATTCAAGAGTCTCTCATGGTTTGCCTCTCTCCCTTTCCCCCACCATTTCCGCCCTTCTTCTCCCCCTTGGTCCTCTGTTAAGTTCCTCCTAATCCTCCTATACGTGCACATATATGATATTTGTCCTTCTCTGCCTGACTTATTTCGCTCAGCATAACACCCTCAAGGTCCATCCATGCTGCTACACATGGCCAGATTTCATTGTTTCTCATTGCCATGTAGTATTCCATGGTATAGATAAACCACATCTTCTTGATCCATTCATCTGTTGATGGACACTTAGGCTCTTTCCAGGTTTTAGCTATTGTGGAGAGTGCTGCTATGAACATTGGGGTACATGTGCTCCTATGCATCAGCATTTCTGTATCCCTTGGGTAAATTCCTAGCAGTGCTATTGCTGGGTCATAGGGGAGTTCTATTGTTAGTTTCCTTAGGAACCTCCACACTGTTTTCCAGAGGGGCTGTACCAGTTTACATTCCCACCAACAGTGTAGGAGGGTGCCCGTTTCTCCACATCCTCGCCAGCATCTAGAGTTCTCTGATTGGCTCATTTTAGCCACTCTGACTGGCGTGAGGTGGTATCTCAGTGTGGTTTTGATTTGTATTTCCCTGATGAGGAGGGATGCTGAGCATCGTTTCATGTGTCTGTTGGCCATCTGGATGTCCTCTTTGGAGAAGTGTCTGTTCATATCGTCTGCCCATTTCTTCACTGGGTTGTTTGTTTTTCGGGCGTGTAGTTTGGTGAGTTCCTTGTAGATTCTGGATATCAACCCTTTATCTGATATGTCATTTGCAACTATCTTTTCCCATTCCGTTGGTTGCCTATTAATTTTCTGGGTTGTTTCCTTGGCTGTGCAAAAGCTTTTAATCTTGATGAGGTCCCAACAGTTTATTTTTGCTCTTGATTTCCTTGCTTTTGGGGATGTGTCAAGTAAGAAGTTGCTGCGGTGGAGGTCAAGGAGGTTGTTTCTGCTTTCTCCTCTAGGGTGTTGATAGTTTCCTGTCTCACGTTCAGGTCCTTTATCCATTTTGAATTTATTTTTGTGCATGGTGAGAGAAAATGATCTGGTTTCATTCTTCTGCATGTTGCTGTCCAGTTCTCCCAACACCATCTGTTAAAAAGGCTGTCTTTTTTCCATGGGATATTCTTTCCTGCTTTGTCAAAGATTAGTTGGCTGTATACTTTTGGGTCCACTTCTGAGTTCTCAATTCTGTTCCATTGGTCTATGTGTCTGTTTTTGTGCCAATACCATACTGTCTTGATGATGACAGCTTTGTAGTAGAGGCTAAAGTCTGGGATGGTGATCCCTCCCGTTTTGTTTTTATTTTTCAGGATTACTTTGGCTATTCGGGGTCTTTTGTGGTTCCATACAAATTTTTGGATAGTTTGTTCTAGTTTGAGAAGTATGCTGGTGCTATTTTGATTGGAATTGCATTGAATGTGTAGAGTGCCTTAGGTAGTAATGACATCTTAACTATATTTATTCTTCCTATCCATGAGCATGGAATGTTTTTCCATTTCTTTGTGTCTTCTTCAATTTCCTTCATAAGTTTTCTATAGTTTTCATCATACAGATCTCTTGTTTCCTTGGTTAGGTTTATTCCGAGGTATTTTATGGTTTTTTGTGCAATTGTGAATGGGATCAGTTTCTTGATTTGTCTTTCTGTTGCTTCATTGTTGGTGTATAAAAATGCAACCGATTTCTGTACGTTGATTTTGTACCCTGCAACTTGGCTGAATTCTTGGATCAGTTCTAGTAGGCTTCTGGTGGAGTCTGTCGGGTTTTCTATGTAGAGTATCATGTCATCTGCGAAGAGTGAAAGTTTGACTTCCTCTTTGCCTATTCTGATGCCTTTGATTTCCTTTTGGTGTCTAATGGCTGATGCTAGGACTTCCAGCACTATGTTAAACAGCAGTGGTGAGAGTGGGCATCCCTGTCGTGTTCCTGATCTCAGGGGGAAAGCTCTGAGTTTTTCCCCGTTGAGGATGATGTTAGCTGAAGGCTTCTCATAGATGGCTTTGATGATGTTTAAGTAGATTCCTTCTATCCCGACTTTCTCTAGAGTCTTTATTAAGAAAGGATGTTGTATTTTGTCAAATGCTTTTTCTGCATCTATTGACAAGATCATATGGTTTTTATCTTTTCTTTTATTGATATGATGTATCACATTGATTGATTTGCGAATATTGAACCAGCCCTGTAACCCAGGAATGAATCCCACTTGATCTTGGTGGATGATTCTTTTGATATGCTGCTGGATTCGATTTGCAAGGATCTTGTTGAGAATTTTTGCATCCGTATTCATCAAGGATATTGGCCTGTAGTTCTCTTTTTTGCTGGATCTCTGTCTGGCTTGGGAATCAGAGTGATGCTGGCTTCATAAAATGAATCCGGGAGTTTTCCTTCGCTTTCTGTTTTTTGGAATAGCTTGAGAAGAATTGGGATTAGTTCTGTTTTAAATGTCTGGTAGAAGTCCCCAGGGAAGCCTTCAAGTCCAGGGCTCTTATTTGTTGGGGGATTTTTGATCACTGATTCAATTTCTTCACTCGTTATGGGTCTGTTCAGGTTTTCTATTTCTTCCCGTGTGAATTTTGGTAGTGAGTGTGTGTTTAGGAATTTGTCCATTTCTTCTAAGTTGTCCAATTTGTTGGCATATAATTTTTCATAGTATTCCCTGATAATTGCTTGTATTTCTGAGGGGTTGGTTGTAATAAGTCCATTTTCATTCATTATTTTGTCTATTTGGGTGCTCTCTCTTTTCTTTTTGAGAAGCCTGGCTAGAGGTTTGTCAATTTTGTTTACTTTTTCAAAAAACCAACTCTTGGTTTCATTGGTCTGTTCAATTGTTTCTTTGGTCTCTAGGTTGTTTATTTCTGCTCTAATTTTTACTATTTCTTTTCTTCTACTGGATTTAGGGCATTCTTGTTGCTCTGCCTCTAGTTCCTTTAGGTGAGCTGTTAGATTTTGGACTTGTGCTATTTCTAATCTCTTGAAATAGGCCTGGAGAGCAATGTACTTTCCTCTTAGGACTGCCTTTGCCGCATCCCATAGAGTTTGAATTGTTGTGTTTTCATTTTCATTTGTTTCCATATATTTTTAATTTCATCTCTAATTGCCTGATTTGCCCATTCATTCTTTAGAAGGGTGTTCTTTAACCTCCATGTTTTTGGGAGTTTTCCAGACTTCTTCCTGTAATGATTTCAAGTTTCAAAGCATTGTGATGTGACAGTGTGCATGGTATGATCTCTATTCTTTTATATTTATTGAGGGCTGCTTTATGTCCCAGTATGTGGTCTATCTTGGAGAATGTGCCATGCGCACTTGAGAAGAAAGTAAATTCCCTGGCCTCAGGATGTAAAGTTCTAAATATATCCGTCAGGTCCATCTGGTCCAATGTATCTTTCAAGTCCATTATTTCTTTAGTGATTTTCTGTCTGGTTGACCTATCCATTGCTGTAAGCGGAGTATTAAAGTCCCCTGCTATTAGCACATTCTTATCTATAAGCTTGTTTCTGTTTGTGATTAATTGTTTTAGATATTTAGGTGCTCCCATATTCGGTGGGTAGACATTTATGATTGTTAGTTCTTCCTGATGGATGGACCCTGTAATTATTATGTAGTGCCCTTCTTCATCTCTTGTGATTGTCTTTAATTTAAAGTCCAGTTTGTCTGATATAAGTATCGCTACTCCGGCTTTCTTTTGATTTCCTGTAGCATGATATATATTTCTCCATCCCCTTACTTTTAATCTGAAGGTATCTTCCCGTCTAAAATGAGTTTCTTGTAGACAGCATATAGATGGATTTTGTTTTTTAATCCATTCTGCTACCCTATGTCTTTTGATTGGAGCATTCAACCCATTTACATTCAATGTTATTATTGAAATATGTGGTTTTAGAGTCTTTGTATCTTTTGTAGGGTTCATGTTTGTGGTGGTGTCTCTGTAATCTTTGTTCCTTGCAACCTTTCCTTCAGAGCATCCCCCTCAGGGTTTCTTGTAGGGCTGGCTTCGTGGTGACAAATTCTTTCAATTTCTGTTTGTTTGGAAAGGTTTTTATCTCTCCTTCTATTTTGAATGACAGGCTTGCTGGATAGAGGATTCTTGGCTGCATATTTTACTGTTCATCACATTGAAGATCTCCTGCCATTCCTTTCTGGCCTGCCACGTTTCAGTAGATAGGTCTGTCACCACTCTGATGGGTTTCCCTTTGTATGTGAGGGCCCTTTTCTCCCTAGCTGCTTTCAAAATTCTCTCTTTGTCCTTGTATTTTGCCATTTTTACGATGATATGTCATGCAGAAGATCAATTCAAGTTACGTCTGAGGGGAGTCCTCTGAGCCTCTTGTATTTCCACATTGACTTCCTTCCCCAGGTCGGGGAAGTTCTCTGCTATAATTTGTTCCAGGACTCCTTCAGCACCTTTCCCTCTCTCTTCGTCTTCTGGGATTCCTATGATATGGATATTGGTGCGTTTGACTGTGTCGCTGAGCTCTCGAATTCTTCTTTCCTGTTCCTGGATCAGTTTGTCTCTTTTTTGTCAGCTTCTTGTTTTTCTATAATGGTGTCTTCTAAATCACTTATTCTCCTTTCTGCCTCTTCAATCCGTGCATTGGAGGCCTCTAATTTATTATGTATCTCATTTATCGCATTTTTAAATTCTTCATGCCTATTTTTATTTTCAATTCTGTCTGTAGCCATAGTTTCTCTCATGTCCCCTATGTTTTTTTCAAGCCCCGCTATTAATTTTACCATTATTATTCTAAAATCTTGTTCAGTTATGCTGCTGATATCTGTTTTGAGCAGTTCATTCGCTGTCATTTCTTCTTGGAGTTTCTTTGGAGGAGAACTCTTTCGTTTCATCATTTTAGTTAGCTTTGCAGCTCTTGTTGGTTTTAAAGACCTGTTATGCTCTCTGTTTCTATGAGCACTGCTATATCCAAGAAGACTCTTTGACTTTCCAGGGTCTATCCTTTCAGAGATTGTTTTTTGAATGGTATCCCTCGGTCTCTCTTGTTGGGACCTTAGTTATTTTATTTTCCTGTTCGTAGTGATATTTGGGACTCTTCACCTTTTGTACTCTAGCTTGTTTCTTGAGGTATCCCTGGAAAAGAAAACAGACAGACAAAGACACAGGGAGCAGGAGCACACAAACGCACAGGCTGATTCAACTAACATGCAAAGCGAGAGGTCAAACGAAAAAGTTAATAGAAAAGACGGAGGAGGGAGGGCGAATAATAGGGAGCATAAAATACATAAAAGGGTCAAAAAGGGGAAAAGAAAAGGAAAAAAGAAGAAAACTGATGGACAAAGAACGGTCTAAAGCATATACCTGGATTTCCCAGCTATAGTTAAACAGCCGTGTGTATGCAGTGCTGGTTGAAGAGCATAGAGAAAAAGAGAGAAGGCAGGGTGAGACCAGGCAGATTTGGAAATAGAATGAACAGGCAGAAGGGATAAGAAGCTTTTTTCAAAGAGGTAAAGGGTAGAATATGGTTGGTAGTTGAGAGAAGGATGCTGGAATTATCCAGAGAAACTATATAGTCTAATTACTCCTGAGAGAAATAGCTGAAAAAGTTGGTAGGTGTAGAATTTACATTTAAAGAATGGACTTGTTGTGATTGTTTAAGCAAGCTGGTGACCAGAGTTAATCAGGTCAGTGTTTTGGGGAAAAAAGCGAGAAAAGAGAAAGAAGAAGAAAAAAAAGAGAAAAGAAAGGGAAAAAGAAAAGAAAGAAGAAAAAAAGGAAAAAAACAGAAAAAGGAAAAAAAAAGGAAAAAAGAAATAGAAAAAAAAAAGAAAAAGGGAGGAGGGCACCTCTCAGGCAGGGATGGGCGTGCCGTGATCCGATGCCTCAGGCGGGGGTTCTGCCTTGGCGATTGTGGGGAGGAGAGTGACGGTGCTCCCGTCCCTTCTTGAACCCCGCGCTGCAGCTCGCTTTTTTTTTTTTTTTTGGCGTGTCAACTCCCCGTCCCGGGGACGCAGTCGAAGTTGGTTGCACTCTTCAACCCAGGCCAGTTCCAATCTCCAAATCCCAGTCCACTCGCCCCGCTGAAGTTGCCTTAGACACAGCTTCCCAGGCAACCCCCTCGGGCAATTCCAGGCCCCCTGCCGAGCTCTGGGGGCGGAGTCAGAATCGCTGCTCCCTTCTCTGGGTCGGGCTGGTGCGCATGCGTGGGGGCTTGCCTGCCGGGTCCGCGTAGCCTGAGCCCGCTGGAGTGAGGAAAACCGGGTCTCTCTACGGCTCGTCACCTGAAACACGAACTCACAGGCAAATTTTCCAGTTTTTAGCTCTTTGCCTTACGTCTCGAGTTCCAGCCAGCCAGGAGCACGGACGCCCGGTGTCTGCGCGGCTCTTTCAGGGGTCCCAGCCGCCCTGGAGCTACAATGGTGGCAGGCGCGCCGCCGCCGCTCTGAAATCCAACCTTCAGGAGCGGCACAAAGAAGGAGTTTGTGTGCTCAGCCTCCCCCAGGACCAGTTGGCGCGAGGGGACCTGGTGTGCAGGTATTTGGCAAGTACGGTCTTTCTATGCACCGAGTGGAGGTTTTTCTGTTTCGGACTCTCTCTTTTTCCCCTCTCACTCCCCATAGAGGGTAGAGGGGGATCGCCTCCCACCCTGGAGTCTCCGATCCCGGCCCGATTTTACCTTCCCCGGTTCGCACTCACGTTAGGAGGCTTTCTCAGTGGATTCTGCGTCCTTTTTCTCCCAGTCTCTCAGGTTTTGTAAGGTTTCCAATGGCTTCAGATCTTTTCTGTGTGATGTATGGGCGCGAGTACAAGTACGGAGCTCCTTACTTCTCCGCCATCTTGCCCCCTATTCTTCTGCATTACCTTTTTTAATAATTTTTTAATGTTTTAGTTATTTCTGAGAGAGAGGCAGCATGAGCAGGAGAGGGTCAGAGAGAGAAGGAGACACAAAATCAGAAGCAGGCTGCAGGCTCTGAGCTAGCTGTCAGCACAGAGCCCGACGCAGGGCTCAAACCCACAAACTGTGAGATCATGACCTGAGCAAAAGTCGGATGCTTAGCCGACTGAGCCACCCAAGCGCCCCCTGCCTTACCTTTTAATTGTGATTCAGCACCAATATTGTCCAAGAGATCATTTCGCATTGCAGTCTCTGGAGTTGTCCTTAGCTGCTTTTATTATAGCAAATGATACAAGCCACACAGTGCTCAACAGGTGGGGAGATCATTTTGATGGCTTCTCTGATAGGAGATCCTATAAAGCCTGCAGTGCTGTGGGGTTCTCTTCAGCCATGAGGGAAGCAGACGCCACCAACCTGCTTCAACTTAATCTTTACTTGTCAAATCTAGACCATATTTCATTTCAGGGAATCACAAGCAATGTCTCAAAACTCTTGCTGTAGGGGAGGACTTCCAGATTTGAGCAGATAGGGCAATTTCATAGGACATTTAAATCAGATAACAAATCTGTATAATAAGTGGAGAAGGTAACGGAAACAAGTCCCCCAAAAAGAGAACTAGCTCTGAATCAGCATTTTAGAACTTCTAGCACTGAAGAGTTTGCTGTTTTCATTGACAGGAAGGCAAAGAAAAATAATTCTGCTCTTGAGAAAGGAAAACACATTTTATCACCCTTATCCTACATGAATACAGACTTCTAGAAGTGAACACATGAGAAACTAGTAAGCAGCTATTTGGCAAATGAAGAGGAGGCAACATTTAGGCCTTGGAAGATTTTGCTCCCAAAATATATTTCATGTCATATTCTGCTTTGCATAAAAAGTACCTTTTTCAGGACACCTGAATGGCTCAGTTAGTTAGGATCCCGCTTTTGGTTTTCATGGGTTCAGGCCCCACATTGGGCTCTGTGCTGACAGCATGGAACCTGCTTGGGATTCTCTCTCTCCCTCTCTCTCTACCCCTTCCCTGCTCACTCTCCCTCTCTCTCAAAATAAATAATCATTTAAAAAATGTTTTTGTTTCTGTTTAGATTGTTCTATTTACCAAAAAATGAATGAAGACCTTCAGCCTGACTTCCTGATATCTGTGATGCTCTCTCATCCACCTCGTAAAGGACTTTGGCTTGGGTTGGCTTTGTTTTGATGAGACTCTGTGTGAGGAGTGCTGGCAGGGGAGAAAGCCTGGGAACCAGGTTTCCTAAGACACCTTCCAAGGTTGCTTCCTACTTTACTCCATCCATTTGTTTCCACCACAACATGAGTTAACATTTTCTCTCCTATTTTTCACATCTCTTCATCACACAAAGTGTATGTAGTAAAGAATAATTACCATCATATAACAGTTTACAATTTGCAAAGTGCTTTCTAAATCAACATCTCATTTTACCCACTCAATAACCCTCCTAGATGAATATTTTTCTTATTTTAAACAGAGAAGGAAACTGAGTTGTGATACATTTAAATATTGTACCCGAGATCTTACAGTAATGAGATGGCTGAAAATTCAGTTTTCCTGAGCCTAAATTCAACACTCTTTCCCCAGTGCCGAAAATTCTACTTGAAAGGTTGTCAGAATTCCTTCATGCTGCTCATCAGAGGACAAAACAGAAACAAAAGCCAGCTTAAGGTTTATTTTCTGTTAATATGAGAAGGATACACTAAATATCAATATTCTTCAGCAAAGATCTGCAGAAGCCAGAATCAAAAAATGAACACACACACACACACACACACACACACACACACACACACCAAACAAGAGGAAGAAGACAGTCAACCCTCTTGGAGAGTATATAATGAAATCGGTTGGGTCCTTTCTACAGAAAAAGGCACTTGCCTACATACAAACTTTATACACAATTTCTGGGAATTTATTGAATGTCTTTAGTTCATCTGTTGAACGCCCATTGCACTGGAACTTTTTTATTTTTTTAATGTTTTTTTTTTTAATTTATTTTGAGAGAGAGAGACAGACAGACAGAGTACAAGTTGGGGAGGGGCAGAGAAAGAGTGAGACACAGACCCAAAGACACAGACCCAACACAGGCCCCAGGCTCTGAGTTGCCAGCACAGAGCCCAACATGGACTTGAACTCGGGAATGGTGGGGTCATGACCTGAGCTGAAGCAGGTTGCTTAACTGACTGAGCCACCCAGGCCCCCCTGCACTGGAACTTCTTAGATGTCATGAACATCTAAATCTATTTTACCAATACATCAAATAGGTATTTTCTAGTTCTCCTCTCACTGGGTTCCTCAATAGCATTAGACACTGGTTGCCATTCCTTCAGTTTTTAAACATTTTCCTTCTTTGGCTTATGTGATATCATGGAAGGTTTCCCTCCTACTTCTCTAGCGGTTCCTTCTCAGTATTTGCTAGCTCATTTCTTTCTACCTGGTGTGGAAAAGCTTCAAATTTTTCAGTGCTTATTATTTTTTAATTGTATTAATATTTTGAAAGAACTAACTTAAACTCTGTTGATTTTCTCAGTTTTTCATCTTATTTCTATTTCACTAATCTTGACTATTAGTATTTTCCTTCCCCTTAATTTGGGTTTCATTTTTTTTTCTACCTTCTTAAGGTAGAAACTTAGATTATTGATTAAAAGCCTTCCTTCTTTTAAATTGTAAACATTTTAAGATTATTTTCCTTTTAAATAAAGTTTTTGCTACATCCTACAAATTTTGACATGCTGTTTTCATTTTCCTTCAATTTGAAATATTTTCTAGTTTTCTTTGTAATTCCTCCTTTGACATTTAAGTTATTTAGGAGAATTAGTTTCCAAATATTTTTGGCTTTTCTGAAAAAAATTATTCTTACTAATTTTTAATTTAATTTCACTGTGATCAGAGAATATATTCTGTATGATTTAAATTCCCTTAAATTTATTGAAACATCTTTTAGACCCCAGCATATGGTCTATCTGTGTCTTTACATTTATAGTGCATATCTTATAAACAGTATATATTTGGATCTTTCTTTCCTGTACAGATCCCCTGCCTTTAACTGACCCTTTTTTAAAGTAGAATGAAGTAATGGAATAATATAATTTTAGGGTTTGTACATAACATGTGAAGTGGCATAACATTAATTCAAATTGAGTTGTAAAAGGTTTAGAATACCTGTTTTAATACTGAAAAGAGACCTAGAAAATAATACAAAGAAGAATAGCTAGAAAAGATCAAATGGAATATGATCTTAGTCCAAAGAAGAAAAGAATGGAATAATAAAGAGGTAGGAAAAAATAGCAAGATGGTAGACTTAAACTCAACTACATCAAAAAATTATATTAAATTTAAAGACTTTTTATTTCTACATATATTACAAACCCTACAATACAGTTTTATTACTTTCGCTTTTAGACAGTCAAATATCATTTAAAAGAAATTTTAAAATAAAAGGGGCACCTGGGTGGCTCAGATGGTTAAGCATCCAACTCTTGATTGATGAGATCGAACTCCCTATCGGGCTCTGTGCTACCAGCACAGAGTCTGCATGGGATTCTCTTTACCTCTCTTTTGCCTCTCCCCTTCTCTCCCTCTCTCTAAAATTAAATAAATAAACTTTAAAAAAAGAAATTTTAAAATAAGAAATAAAAGTTGTATATTTAATTTAATAGTTTATTTACCATTTTTAGTATTCTTTATTTTTTCCAGTAGATTGAAATTTCTTTCTGGTTACATATCCTTTCAGCCTGAAGACTGTATTTAGTCTGGTAATTCTGGTCTGCTGGTATTGAACTCTCACTTCCATTTGCCTAAACTGTCTTTAGTTTTTGCTTTCATTTTTGAAGGCTATTTTCACTAGATACAGAGTTCTAGGTTGTCATTTTGCTTTCTTTCTCACTATAATGATGTTACTTCGCTTGTTTCCTGGCTTGCATTGTTCCTGAGGAAAAGCAAGTCATTACCTTTATGGTTGCTACCCTCTATATAACCTGCCTTTTTTCTCCCACTGCTCTAAGACTTTTTTTTTTTATTTTTGGTTTTCAACAATATGGTAATGATGTACCTCAGTATGGTTTTCTTGATATTTTTCCTGCTTGAGATTTGTTGAGTTACTGAATCTATGTATTATTACTTTGACTCATATCTGAAAATTTTTCAGCCATTATTTCTTCAAGTAATTATTGGCCCCGTTTTCTCTTTCCTCTCTTTCCAGAATTTTATAGACTGCTTATATTAACACTGAAGATTTGTTTGCCTATTTGTTTTCAATTTTTTCTTTTCTGTTTCAAGTAGATATTTTTTATTGATATATCCTAATGTTCAGTGATGTTTTTTTCTTCTCCTGTCCAATTTAATGTAAATTCCACTTAGTAAAATGTTGATTTCAGATATTTGTATTTTCTACTTCTAGCATTTTCACTTGTTTCTTTATGGGAATGGTCATTTCTCTCCTGAAATATTTCATATTTTGACAATTACCCTCCCTTTCTTCTGTAAACATATTCACTATTGAGTAGGGGTCATATTTTCTTACCTTTTCATATGTCTTATAATTTTTTAATGTGTATTTATTTTTTAGAGACAGAGAGAGAGATAGAATGTGAGTGGGGCAGGGGCAGAGAGAGAGGGAGACATGGAATCTGAAGCAGGTTCCAGGCTCTGAACTGTCAGCACAGAGTCTGACGCCAGGGCTCCAACCCAGAAACTGTGAGATCATGACCTGAGCTGAAGTTGGACGCTTTACCAACTGAGCCACCCAGGTACTCCATATATCTTATAATATTTAAAACATAAAACAGTGGAGACTAAAACATATTTTTTCTCTTGTTTTCCTTATTTTTCAGAGATTGTAAGCCATTTTCTCTGTAACTAGAGTCAAATTCATTTAGAACTGGATTTCAACTCTGATTACATTGAGTTTATCTAGATTAGCCCTACTTCTAACTTTCTATGGCAAAATTAACTTTTTTATCTTGTCAATATTTTAGCTGGAATGAATTTGGGCTTTAGTTTCAGATACTTTTGTTTTTTCCTTTTTCAACTTAAGCAGCACCCTCAACATCAAACCCTAGAAATGTATAGATGTCTGGAATTTCTGTTTTCCAGATCTTCATTCATTGCCACTTTCTTGGCAAAATTTGTAATGGGGAGAAAATTTTCAGATTAAGAATTTTGGATATTTTTCCTATCTGTGACTCTTTCAGCTTCTGGTCTGTTTCCCTGTTTTTTGTTTAAGGCTCAGGTTATTTCTTTTCATCCCTACAGAGTCCTTCTCTGTGTCAGAATGGTTCTTCTGTTCATTCCATTCAGACGAGGAAACTGCCCCCTGGTCTAGAAGCTACCATATTTTTTTGCTTACCTATGAAAATCTCATTTCCTTCTGGGAATTCAATTTATCATGGCTTCCCATGACTACTGCTCTTTTCTAGCCCATAAGGAAAAATACAGTTTTTATATATGTCTGTAGGATTCTTGTTACCATGAGAGTAAAGATCTTTTGCATCTTTCTACATTCAAACTGGTAGTAGAACCAAGATAATGCCTTTTTTCTCACCATTAAATCTCTAGTGCCTAATGCAGTGATAGAAACACATAAAGCTCTCTAAAATATCTGTAGTGCATAAATAAAAATGGAATGAAGGTGATTCAGACATGTGGAACAAATAAAATATGATATTCACTGTTTATGGAATAAAATAATACATGGTAGTTTAGAACTGCAGTACTTTCAATGACATTTTAAAGAAGTGTGTTATTGTCCTAGAAAAGTCAAGTGACACTTGGTTATAATATCCATGACCTTGCACTATTCCTACATCAAAACAAGTAGGTAGTTGGGGGAATTCTCTCAGGCAACAACCTTGGATACAGAGATAAAAATCTAGGTCTTGGGAAAAGTAGCAATTGCTTTCGAAATTCAGCAGATTAAGGAATAAAAAACATCATTTGGGAACCATTCTTAAAAGAGCATTTACTCAAAAGTCTTCACCGACATAATCTTGGTCAACAAAACAGGTTGTAATATCTACAGCTGGATGGAGTTCTTTGTTTCTTCTCTTGCATGAGTCCCAGCTCCTGTATGTTTATCTGATTCTCTTGAAACACTAAAAATTTTTAGGATTAGACCCAAAGCTTGAGAAAAGGTCTAGCTTTCAAATCAAGATCAAGTATCCCCATGATGTGTGGCAAGAAGGTCTGTGAAGTCTGGGAATTAGGTCAAGGTTGGCATCTCACTAGGCACATGGAAAAGGCATTAGCCTACTGGTAGCAATGCCTAGAATTATACTCCTTATTCCAAGACTTCTCAGGTCTCCAAATCTAGAAAGCACATGTGGATTAAAATAACAAAAGAAATTCAGTCTTTCCATTACACATTTTCTCATATTATTTTATTAAATTTTTAAATACCTGCTAGTAAGAAAAGATATAGAATATGGATACCATCAAAAAGTGTTGAAGTGCCCATTTATCTCCCACTTATGAATTATACCACGTGTTCTGACCCCCAGAAGGCATATTATGAGTGACTCTAAGCTAGCAAGGGGTCTAATGGCCTATATTAGGTCCATTTTCCACTAGTGCCAATGATATTACTCAAATACTAAAATGCTGATATCAATAGCATTGTGTTGGAGTTGATGTTGTTATACTGACATTGCATCATTTTGTTGGCATTAAACCTGTTGGCCTAACTTATCTATACACAGTCATTATTGCATCCAAAGGATTTATTCAATGCCTACTTCATTGTATTTCTCTATTAGACCTGCCCTTTAATATGTGCCAATATGTGATAAAAAAGAAATAGTAGTAGCCAAAGACTCAAGTAGTGAAATAAACTTTCAATAAATATGTATATATGTGGATATGAAAATGTATTTGTTGCAAAAGGGTAGTTGAATATAAAATTATGCAAGGAATGGGGTCAAATAAAATATTATATTTTGTAAATGACCCAGAAAGTTTTCTCAGAAGTAGGAAGGTATCCAAAGCTCTTAAGAAGGAAAGGAAAGTGTGCACATGTGTGGTGATTCATTCCTAAGCAGCTTAGAAGTTTAATGTTTAAAAGGTTATATTAACAAAATGTGTTCAAGTGGCACTAAAGGGAGACTACATAATTTATAGAGAATGGGGAACAATTGCTCCATCTGTAAATGATCGCTTCAAATAATTAATAGATCTTAAAAATGTTTCAGACACATAGGTCCTTAATACTTTATTATGATCTTGTATGATATGATGCTAGCTGACTGATGAGGCTAAATGTAAGTTATTTTTTAACATCAATGATGCAATTAAATGCATTTCCATAAGACAACCTTCTTTATCCCCAACTCTTCAACCCTTACTCCACACCATGCCCTTAGCTTTAAGGATAGTCTCCTGTATTTCTTGGGTTAATTCTCCTTTACACAGGCCTTACTCCCTTTATTTCATTGACAAGAATACAACTTTTAGGTAAATGCTCTGTCCATGGCTCTGATTTAATCTAAACTTCATGTGAATATAACAAAATATTTATACTAAGGGATAATACTATTAAAATGTTTAAAGGATATATATGTGGAAAACTATACTGAAAGAAATCAAAGAAACTTTTAAGGAATGGAGATATGTTCCATGTTCATAGATTGGAAGACCTAATATTGTTAAGAAGTCATTAATTTTCCCATTGACCTATAGAGTTACTTAAATCTCAATCAAAATTCTGGTAAGTTATTTTGTGGATACTGACAAATTGATTCTAAACTGTATATTGAAAACCAAAACACCCAGAATAGTCAATACAATACTGAAGAGTAAGACAAAGTTAGAAGACTAATATTACCCAACTTCTGGACCTGCTATAAAGCTAATCAGGACAACATGGTATTAGGGCACAGCATCAGGAAACATATAGATCAATAAAAAACAATAAAAATCCTAGAAAGACACCCACACAAATGTAGTCAACTGATCTTAAACAAAGAAGAAAAGTCAATTCAATGAAGAAAGAATAGGTTTTCAACAAGTAGTAATGGAACAATTGAATGTCCATTTGAAACATAATGAATCTAGACACATACATTATACTTTTCATAAAAATGAACTCAAAATGGATCAGAGACCTAAAAGCAAAACACAAAGCTATAACACTTCTAAAAGATATCATAGGACAAAATTAGGCGATCTGGGCTTGGTGAAGAACTTTTTAGGTACGATATCAGAAGAATGATCCACGAAAAGAAAAAGGTGGACTTTATGAAAATTAAAAATTTCTGTTTGGCAAAAGACACTATTAAGAGAATCAAAAAACTAACCACAAACTGGGAGAAAATATTAACAAAACACACATTTGATAAAGGACTTGTTCCAAAATATATAAACAACTCTTATAACTAAACAATAAGAAAACAATCCAATTAAAAAATGGGTAAAAGGTCTGAATGACACAGCTCCAAAGAAGATATATAGATAGAAAACAAACATATAAAAAAATGCTCAATATTGTATATGTTGAGAGAATTTCAAACTGAAGCAATGAGATACTACTATATACCCATTAAAATGGCCAAAATCCATGGGGCACCTGGGTGGCTCAGTCAGTTGAGCACCTAACTCTTGATTTAGGCTCAGGATATGGTGTCACAGTTGTGGGATTGAGCCCTACATTGACCCTGCTTGGGACTCTCTCTTTCTCCCTCTCTATTTCTGTCCCTTTGCAAACTTGTGCTTTCCCTATCTTTCTCAAAATAAATAAATAAACTTAAAAAAAAATACCTAAGTCCAAAAAACTAACAATATCAAAGGTTGACAAAATGTGGAGTAATAGGACTTTTCATTCACTGTTGATGGAAATGCAAAACAGTTCAGCCACTTTAAAAGACATTTTGACATTTTCTTACAAAGCTAAGTATAGTCTTACCATACAATCCAGCAATCACGTTCCTAAGTATTTAGTCAAGTGAGTTCAAAACATAGATCTATACATTTTGTAAAATGCTTCACATTATGTGAATGTTTATAACAGCTTTATTCGTGATTGCCACCAAAATGTCCTTCAATAGTGAATGGATAAGCAAACTTGGCACATTCATACAGTGGAATATTATTCAGTGATAAGAAATGAGCTACCAGGCAATCTGAGGGCGATCTGGCTGCGACTGCGACATCTGTCACTCCATTGATCGCCAGGGTTGATACGGCTGATGTGGCTGGCTAAGTGGGTGTCCCCTTCCTCCCTTACCGCTCCATGTGCGTCCCTCCTGAAGCAGCTGCGCTGGGTCGCTGGGTCGAAGAGGACAACCTTCCCAGATAGAGGAGGTCAAAGGTATACGAGTATCTGCGCTCACCTGCTAGAACCTCCAAACAAGCTCTCAAGAAATGAGCTACCGAAACAAAAGAAAATCATGGAGGAGCCTTAAATGCATATTGCTACTTCAAAGAAGCCAATCTGAAAGGCTACATACTGTACGATTCCCATTACATGACATTGTGAAAAAACCAAAGCTATAGAGACAGTAACAGTATCAGTGGCTGCTAAAGGGAATGAAAATAGGGAAATGTATTTCCCCTGTGAAGTGCAGGAAATTTTAGGGTAGCAAAATTGTTCTGTATGACACAGTCATGGTGGAAAAACGATGCTATTCATTTGTCAAAACCTATAGTATGTTACAGCACAAAAAGTGAACTTTAATGTATATAAATTTTTAAAAATCATCTAGGAGGTGAGAGCATCCCAGGAAAGAATGGATTGTGACAAGAGAATCTAACTGTATGAAACAAGTTGCAGGACAAGGTGCCGACTTAGGTAACTTTGGAAATCAATGGAATCCGTAAGACTAAAGGCAAATGAAACTGCACATAAATGTAAAGTAACTTCCCACAGAGGTATGGGTTAACAATCCTGATACTGCTATACGTACACACTGGAATTGAATAAAATGGATAGAAAATAGTATAATGAGAATTTACATATAAGCACAGAATGATCCATGTGCTAATGGATTAGAGCTGGAGAGACACCAGTAAGACTCATGTTTAACTTAATATTGAGATTGTTACATATAGGGAAAGATTTTTTTTCTGTGTATGTATGTGTATATTTACACAAGTTAATATTTGCACATATATTTTTTGCTGTATTAGCCAAGAGGATTGAAAAGAAATAACACTGGGTAGCAACAAGCACACTTAGAACACAGATTTTGTTTTTTAATGCTATTCTTAAAACAAAAACAAAAACAGAATCTATCCTCCTTGGCAAAATGGCTGATTCTAGCCCTGGGGAAACAAATACACAAGATAAGCCTTGAGCACCTTGTAGTGCCAGAAAGTCAGAAGGTGCTCAAAAACAAACAAAAATTCAATGGGTGTATGTCAAAGAGCCACGGGAACCAACTGAAAGAACCCCCAATGGCCAAAGCTGGAATACTTTGAGCAAAAAATGAATAAAATAGTGTTGGATTATAACTCAAAGCATAAAATAAAAACCCATGAGTCTATAGTAACATAAATGTTTGAATAAATTAATAAGTGGAGGAGAAGAGACAAATCTCCTCTACAGAAGCATTCCAAGTAAATTATATAGAGATTCCACCCTAAAACAGGGGACCATATCTTCCTACCCCTTAAGTATGTGCTCTGCATAGTGACTTCCCTCTAAAAAGTATATTATGGGAGGAGGGAGCAAGATGGCGGAAAAGTAAGGAGCTCCGTACTTGCACTCACGCCCATACATCACACAGAAAAGATCTGAAGCCATTGGGAACCTTACAAAACCTGAGAGACTGGGAGAAAAAGGACACAGAATCCACTGAGAGAGACTTCTAATGTGAGTGTGAACTGGGGAAGATAAAATCAGGCGGGGATCGGAGACTCCAGGGTCGGAGGCAGTCCCCCTCTGTGGGGAGTGAGGGAAAAAGAGAGTCCAAAACAGAAAAACCTCCGCTCAGAGGGAAAAACCTCCCCTCGGGGCATAGAAAGACCGTACTTGCCAAATACCTGCACACCAGGTCCCCTTGCGCCAAGAGGTCCCGAGGGGGGCGGGGCGATGCTGAGCGCACAGACTGCTTCTTTGTGCTGCTCCTGGAGGCAGGACTTCAGAGCGGTGGCGCGCCTGCCGCCGTAGTAGCTCCCGGACGGCTGGGGCCCCTGAAAGAGCTGCGTGGACACCGGGCGTCCGCGCTCCTGGCTGGCTGGAGCTCGAGAGGGAAGGCAAAGAACTAAAAACTGGGAAATTAGCCTGTGAGTTCGTGTTTCAGGTGACGAGACACAGAGGGACCCGGTTTTCCTCACTCCAGTGGGCTCGGGCTCAGAGCACCCGGCAGGCAAGCCCCCGCCCATGCGCACCAGCCCGACCCCGAGGAGGAATCAGCGATTCTGACTCCACCCCCAGAGCTCGGCAGGGGGCCTGGAATTGCCCTGAGGGGTTTGCCTGGGAAGCTGTGTGTAAGGCAACTTCAGCGGGGCGCGCGGACTGCAATTTGGAGATTGGGACTGGCCTGGGTTGAAGACTGCAACCAACTTCGGCTGCGCCCCAGGTAAGGGGAGTTTACACGCCCAAAAAAGCGAGTTGCAGCGCAGGGTTCAAGAAGGGACTGGAGCACCATCACTCTCGTCCCCACAACCGCCAAGGCAGAGCTCCCGCCTGAGGCATTGGATCACGCCATGCCCATCCCTGCCTGAGAGCTGCCCTCCTCCCTTTTTTTTCTTCTTTTTTTCTTCTTCTTTCTCTTTTCTCTCTTTTTTCCCCAGAACACTGACCTGATTAACTCTGGTCGCCAGCTTGCTTAAACAATCACAAAGAGTCCATTCAGTAAATGTAAATTCTACACCTACCGATATTTTTGTCCCTTTCTCTCAGGAGTAATTAGACTTATAGTTTCTCTGGATAATTCCAGCATCCTTCTCTCACCTATCCAACTATATTCTACCCTTTACCTCTTTGAAAAAAGTTTCTTATCCCTTCTGCCTGTTCATTCTATTTCCAATTTTGCCTCATCCTGTCTGGTCTTCTCTCTCCTTCTCTATGCTCTTCAACCAGCACTGCATACACACGGCTATTTAACTGTAGCTGGGAAATCCAGTTACATGCTTTAAACCATTCTATGTCCACCAGTTTTCTTCTTTTATCCTTTCCTTTTCTCCTTTTTGACCCTTTTATTTATTTTATACTCCCTATTATTCGCCCTCCCTCCTCTGTCTTTTCTCTTAACTTTTTGGTTTTCCCACTCACTTTGCATGTTAGTTGAATTAGCCTGTGCATTTGTGTGCTCCTGCTCCCTGTGTGTTTGTCTGTCTGTTTTCTTTTCCAGGGATACCTCAAGAAAGAAGCCAAAGTACACAAAGTGGAGAGTCCCAAATAACACTACGAATAGGAAAATAAAATAACCAAGGTCCCAACAAGACAGTCAAAGAGATACCATTCAAAAAACACTCTCTGAAAGGATAGTCCCTGGAAAGTCAAAGAGTCTTTTTGGATACAGCAGCGCTCATAGATACAGAGAGCATAACAGGTCTTTAAAACCAACAAGAGCCGGAAAGCTAACTAAAATGATGAAACGAAAGAGCTCTCCTCCAAAGAAACTCCAAGAAGAAATGACAGCGAATGAACTGCTCAAAACAGATATCAGCAGCATAAGTGAACAAGATTTTAGAATAATAATGGTAAAATTAATAGCTGGGCTTGAAAAAAACATAGGGGACATCAAAGAAACTATGGGACAGACATAATGGAAAATAAAAATAGGCATGAAGAATTAAAAACTGCGATAAATGAGATACATAATAAATTAGAGGCCTCCAATGCACGGACTGAAGAGGCAGAAAGGAGAATAAGTGATTTAGAAGACACCATTATAGAAAAACAGGAAGCTAACAAAAAAAAGACACAAACTGATCCAGGGACAGGAAAGAAGAATTCGAGAGCTCAGCGATACGGTCAAATGCAACAATATTCAAATCATAGGAATCCCAGAAGACGAAGAGAGAGGGAAAGGTGCTGAAGGAGTCCTGGAACAAATTATAGCAGAGAACTTCCCCGACCTGGGGAAGGAAGTAAATGTGGAAATACAAGAGGCTCAGAGGACTCCCCTCATATGTAACTTGAATCAATCTTCTGCACGACATATTATAGTAAAAATGGCAAAATACAAAGACGAAGAGAGAATATTGAATGCAGCGAGGGAGAAAAGGGCCCTAATATACAAAGGGAAACCTATCAGAGTGGTGACAGACCTATCTATTGAAACTTGGCAGGCCAGAAAGGAATGGCAGGAGATCTTCAATGTGATGAACAGTAAAAATGTGCATCCAAGAATCCTCTATCCAGCAAGCCTGTCATTCAAAATAGAAGGAGAGATAAAAACCTTTCCAAATAAACAGAAATTGAAAGAATTTGTCACCACGAAGCCAGCCCTACAAGAAACCCTGAGGGGGATGCTCTGAAGGAAAGGTTGCAAGGAACAAAGATTACAGAGACACCACCACAAACATGAACCCTACAAAAGATACAAAGACTCTAAAACCACATATTTCAATAATAACATTGAATGTAAATGGGTTGAATGCTCCAATCAAAAGACATAGGGTAGCAGAATGGATTAAAAAACAAAATCCATCTATATGCTGTCTACAAGAAACTCATTTTAGACGGGAAGATACCTTCAGATTAAAAGTAAGGGGATGGAGAAATATATATCATGCTACAGGAAATCAAAAGAAAGCCGGAGTAGCGATACTTATATCAGACAAACTGGACTTTAAATTAAAGACAATCACAAGAGATGAAGAAGGGCACTACATAATAATTACAGGGTCTATCCATCAGGAAGAACTAACAATCATAAATGTCTACGCACCGAATATGAGAGCACGTAAATATCAAAACAATTAATCACAAACAGAAACAAGCTTATAGATAAGAATGTGCTAATAGCAGGGGACTTTAATATTCCGCTTACAGCAATGGATAGGTCAAGCAAACAGAAAATCACTAAAGAAATAATAGACTGGAAAGACACATTGGACCGGATGGACCTAACGGATATATTTAGAACTTTACATCCTGAGGCCAGGGAATTTACTTTCTTCTCAAGTGCGCATGGCACATTCTCCAAGATAGATCACATACTGGGACATAAAGCAGCCCTCAATAAATATAAAAGAATAGAGATCATACCATGCACACTGTCACATCACAATGCTTTGAAACTTGAAATCATTACAGGAAGAAGTCTGGAAAACTCCCAAAAACATGGAGGTTAAAGAACACCCTTCTAAAGAATGAATGGCCCAATCAGGCAATTAGAGATGAAATTAAAAAATATATGGAAACAAATGAAAATGAAAACACAACAATTCAAAATCTATGGGATGCGGCAAAGGCAGTCCTAAGATGAAAGTACATTGCTCCCCAGGCCTATTTCAAGAGATTAGAAAAAGCACAAGTCCAAACTTTAACAGCTCACCTAAAGGAACTAGAGGCAGAGCAACAAGAATGTCCTAAACCCAATAGAAGAAGAGAAATAGTAAAAATTAGAGCAGAAATAAACAACCTAGAGACCAAAGAAACAATTGAACAGATCAATGAAACCAAGAGTTGGTTTTTTGAAAAAGTAAACAAAATTGACAAACCTGTAGCCAGGCTTCTCAAAAAGAAAAGAGAGAGCACTCAAATAGACAAAATTATGAATGAAAATGGACTTATTACAACCAACTCCTCAGAAATACAAGCAATTATCAGGGAATACTATGAAAAATTATATGCCAACAAATTGGACAACTTAGAAGAAATGGACGAATTCCTAAAACACACTCACTACCAAAATTCACACGGGAAGAAATAGAAAACCTGAACAGACCCATAATGAGTGAAGAAATTGAATCAGTGATCAAAAATCTCCCAACAAATAAGAGCCCTGGACCTGATGGCTTCCCTGGGAAATTCTACCAGACGTTTAAAACAGAATTAATCCCAATTCTTCTCAAGCTATTCCAAAAAATAGAAATCAAAGGAAAACTCCCGGACTCATTTTATGAAGCCAGCATCACTCTGATTCCCAAGCCAGACAGAGATCCAGCAAAAAAAAGAGAACTACAGGTCAATATCTTTGATGAATACGAATGCAAAAATTCTCAACAAGATCCTTTTCATTCGAATCCAGCAGCATATAAAAAGAATCATCCACTGGGGCGCCTGGGTGGCTTAGTCGGTTAAGCGTCCGACTTTTGCTTGGGTCATGATCTCGCGGTTCATAGGTTCGAGCCCCGCCTCGGGCTCTGTGCTGACTGCCAGCTCAGAGCCTGGAGCCTGTTTCAGAGTGTGTGACTCCCTCTCTCTCTGACCCTCCCATCCTCACGCTTTCTCTCTCTCTCCTAGAAATAAATATAACATTAAAAAAAATTAAAAAAAAAAAGAATCATCCACCAAGATCTAGTGGGATTCATTCCTGGGTTACAGGGCTGGTTCAACATTCGCAAATCAATCAATGTGATCCATCATATCAATAAAAGAAAAGATAAAAACCATATGATCCTGTCAATAGATGCAGAAAAAGCATTTGACAAAATACAGCATCGCTTCTTAATAAAGACTCTAAAGAAAGTAGGGATAGAAGGAATCTACTTAAACATCATCAAAGCCATCTATGAGAAGCCTTCAGCTAACATCACCCTCAACGGGGAAAAACTGAGAGCTTTCCCCCTGAGATCAGGAACGTGACACGGATGTCCACTCTCACCACTGTTGTTTAACATAGTGCTGGAAGTCCTAGCATCAGCCATCGGACAATAAAAGGAAATCAAAGGCATCAGAATTGGCAAAGAGGAAGTCAAACTTTCACTCTTCGCAGATGACATGATACTCTACATAGAAAGCCCGACAGACTCCACCAGAAGCCTACTAGAAATGATCCAAGAATTCAGCCAAGTTGCAGGGTACAAAATCAATGTACAGAAATCGGTTGCATTTTTATACACCAACAATGAAGCAACAGAAAGACAAATCAAGAAACTGATCCCATTCACAATTGCACAAAAAACCATAAAATACCTCAGAATAAACCTAACCAAGGATACAAGAGATCTGTATGATGAAAACTATAGAAAACTTACAAAGAAAATTGAAGAAGACACAAAGAAATGGAAAAACATTCCATGCTCATGGATAGGAAGAATAAATATAGTTAAGATGTCATTACTACCCAAAGCACTCTACACATTCAATGCAATTACAATCAAAATTGCACCAGCATACTTCTCAAAACTAGAACAAACTATCCAAAAATTTGTATGGAACCACAAAAGACCCCGAGTAGCCAAAGTAATCCTGAAAAATAAAACCAAAACGGGAGGGATCACCATCCCAGACTTTAGCCTCTACTACAAAGCTGTCATCATCAAGACAGTATGGTATTGGCACAAAAACAGACACATAGACCAATGGAACAGAATCGAGAACTCAGAAGTGGACCCAAGAGTATACAGCCAACTAATCTTTGACAAAACAGGAAAGAATATCCGATGGAAAAAAAGGCAGCCTTTTTAACAGATGGTGTTGGGAGAACTGGACAGCAACATGCAGAAGAATGAAACTAGATCATTTTCTCTCACCATGCACAAAAATAAATTCAAAATGGATAAAGGACCTGAACGTGAGACAGGAAACTATCAACACCCTAGAGGAGAAAGCAGGAAACAACCTCCTTGACCTCCACCGCAGCAACTTCTTACTTGACACATCCCCAAAAGCAAGAGAATCAAGAGCAAAAATAAACTGTTGGGACCTCATCAGGATTAAGAGCTTATGTACAGCAAAGGAAACAATCCACAAAACTAATAGGCAACCAATGGAATGGGAAAAGATAGTTGCAAATGACGTATCAGATAAAGGGTTAATATCCAGAATCTATAAGGAATTCACCAAACTCCACACCCGAAAAACAAACAACCCAGTGAAGAAATGGGCAGAAGATATGAACAGACACGGCTCCAAAGAGGACAACCAGATGGCCAACAGACACATGAAACGATGCTCAGCATCCCTACTCATCAGGGAATTACAGATCAAAACCACACTGAAATACCACCTCACACCAGTCAGAGTGGCTAAAATGAGCAAATCAGAGAACTCTAGATGCTGGCGAGGATGTGGAGAAACGGGCACCCTCCTACACTGTTGGTGGGAATGTAAATTGGTACAGCCCCTCTGGAAAACAGTGTGGAGGTTCCTCAGGAAACTAACAATAGAACTCCCCTATGACCCAGCAATAGCACTGCTAGGAATTTGCCCAAGGGATACAGAAATGCTGATGCATAGGAGCACATGGACCCCAATGTTCATAGCAGCACTCTCTACAATAGCTAAAACATGGAAAGAGCCTAAGTGTCCATCAACAGATGAATGGATCAAGAAGATGTGGTTTATCTATACCATGGAATACTACATGGCAATGAGAAACAATGAAATCTGGACATGTGTAGCAACATGGATGGACCTTGAGGGTGTTATGCTGAGAGAAATAAGTCAGGCAGAAAAGGACAAATATCATATGTTTGCACGTATAGGAGGATTAGGAGGAACTTGACAGAGGAACGAGGGGGAGAAGAAGGGCGGAAATGGTGGGGGAAAGGGGGAGAGGCAAACCATGAGAGACTCTTGAATGCTGACAAAAACTGAGGACTGGTGGATGTGGGGGGGAGGAGGGATGGGCATAGAGGAGGGCACTTGTGGGGATGAGCACTGGGTGTTATGTGGAAACTAATTTGACAATAAACTCTTTGAAAAAAAAATAAATAAGAAAATGTAAAAATAAATAAAATAAAATAATAAAAATAAAAAAATAAAATGAAATAAAATAAAAAAATAAATAAAAATAAAAATAAAAATAAAAAGTATATTATGGAAAGGGGTATTTTTAACAAATTATAATTTTATAGTTGAAAAAACTGATGAATACTCTTTCAAGCCAGGTGAACAAGGTCAACATAAATAGTCATAAATCATGTTCCTTTTATGTACTTACTGTCAAAAGTTCAGAAATAGCCATGTAAAACCAGTGAAACACCAAATTAGTAATTAATAAAAGTTTGTCGTGTACACAACCAAAAAGACAGTTTGCAAACTGGGTGCACTCTAACCAAAACTTGGAATGAGGCTCACGGTTATACTGTCATAAAGCACCTTATATGGTGGAAAGGCAGTGACTATATATTCTTCCCAGTGATTCGTTAACATTAGAGTTTTCTTAAATAATAAAGAATTGGTAAGTGGTCACCGCATATCAACCTTGGGAAACAGTTCAAGTTTTGCTTAGGATTTTCAGAAGCATAGGGAAGAAATGACCCAGGTCAAGCTAGTCTTGCAAAATAAGGTAAATTAAGTTCAATTTGTGTGATCAAACTAGTTTCGTCCACGTAGGGAATTCTCAAGGCTGTTCTCAATTTGTTTCTGATTTTAACAATATGATGTGATGAAAATGGCCCTGTACCATTTTAGTCTTTCTAAGACCCATAATTCCACCTAATCCTGATAAAAGCCATCAGATAAATTCTAATAGAGAGGCACCCTACAGCATATTCAACCAGTACTCCTCAAAACTGTCAGGGGCATCAAAAATGAAGAAAATCCAAGAAACTGTCATAGCTAAGAGGAGCCTGAGACCTGACAAGTAAATGCAATGTAGTATACTAGGTAGATCCTGGAACAGAAAAAAGAACATTATGTAAAAACTAAGGAAATCTGAATAAACTAGAGATCTCAATGAATAATAATGTGTCAATATTGGTTCTTTAACTATAATAAATGTACTATGACTATAAGATGTTAATAATAGGAAACTGTTAGGAGAAGTGTTATATATAGGCTGTCTCTATAATACCTGCTCAATTTTTAAGTCTAAAACAATTCCAACAAATAAAATTTGTTAATAAAAACTTTATATTTTATATATTTTTATATTAACAAGTAGAAATGAAAATATAATATCATTTAAATGGCATCCAAAACATGAAATATAGAGGGATACATAGTTTCAGAAATACTGAAAACTATGAAACATTGCTGAGAGAAATTTTAAAGTTCTAGGTAAATGGAGATATATTTTGTTCATGGACAGAAGTCCAAATGTTGTTAACATGTTAATTCTCCTCAGATTGATCTATAGATTCAACAGAATACAGTAAAAATCTCAGGGTTTTTCTTGTTTATTTTCTGGGTTTTTTTTATAGAATTTGACAAGCTAACTTAAATAAATATATGGGAATGCAAAGTATTTAGAAAAGTTAAAAAATTTTTATGAAAGATGAATAAAGTTGGAAGACTGATTTTAAGACATACTATAAAACAGCAGCTTTGAGTAAGAATAAAATTTAATGAAATGGAATAGGGAATCCAGAACTGAACCCACACATGTACATGGCTAATGGATTTTTGACAAAAATGTCAATGTAGTTTAGATCAGTAAAGGACACTCCTTAAAAAAAAAAAGGAAAGAAAAAAAAGGACACTCCTTTCAACAAAATGTTCTGGAGGGCACTTGTGGGGATGAGCGCTGGGAAACCAACTTGACAATAAACCATTTGTAAAAAAAAATATAAATAAAATAAATAAAATAATTATAATATTATTTAATTTTTTTTAAAAAATAAATAAAATAAGTAAAATAATTATAATACATAAATGTTTAAACAAATATATTACCATCTTTAAAAAAATAAATAAAAAATAATTTGCTGATAAAAAAAGAAAAAAAATGTTCTGGAACAATTGGATAGCCATATACAAAAACAATATGATCTTTGACTCACCTCACACCATATATAAAAGTTGATTCAAAATAAATCATAAACCTAAATGTTTGGTATAAAACTTCTAGAAAAAATAAGAAAACATTTATGATTTGAGGTTACGTAAAAATATCTTAAGATACAAAAAAATAAACTATGAGAAAAATTAATCAAATGGGTTTCACTAAAAATAATTTTTTCCTTCTAATAGACATTGTTAATATATCAGAAAGCAAGCCATAGACCATGAAACAATATTAGCAAAAGAAATGTATCTCATAAAGGATATTTTCTCATTTCCAGAATATAAAAAGAACTGTTAAAACAAGAAGACAAGCAACCTGACTTTTTAAATACTAGGAAAATATTTTAACAAACATTTCACCAGGACAAAATACAAATTGCAAGTAAGTTCATGAAAACGTGTTCAGTATCATTAGTCATGAGGAAATTCAGATTCAATGAGATCCCAGTACACAGCTTCAAGTATGGCTAACATTAAACAGATTGGCAATACCAAATGTTGGTGGGGGTGTGGAGAAATGAATTCTTTTTTTTAAATAAAAAATTATTTTTTCTTTTATTTATTTTTGAGACAGAGAGAGACAGAGCATGAATGGGGGAGGGGCAGAGAGAGAGGGAGACACAGAATCTGAAACAGGCTCCAGTCTCTGAGCTGTCAGCACAGAGCCCGATGTGGGGCTCGAACCCACAAACCATGTCATCATGACCTGAGCCAAGTCATCATGACCTGCTTAATTGACTGAGCCACCAGGCCCCCTGAGAAATGAATTCTTATACACAGATGATAAGAGTGGAAAACTGTAAGGCTACTTTGAAAACAATTAGTTTCTTATAAAGTTAGACATACACTTACCATGTGACCCAGCAATTTTTCTCTTTGGTATTCACCCAAGTGAAATGAAAACATATGCCCATACAGAGACAGATAAATGTCCATAGAAGCCATATTCACAATAACTCCAAACTGGAGCTATATCCACAGACAGGTGAATGAACAAATTATTGTACATATAAAAAATGAAAACTAATCAGTGGTTACCAACAATGGACTGACACAATATCTCAAAGTCATTATGCTAAACCAAAAAAAAAAAATCGGATTCAGGTTTATGTAATGTAGGTTTCCATTTATAATGAGATGCTAGAAAATAGAAATCTGATCTGCAGGGTAGCAGGTCAGTGGTTGTCTGGGGGCAAGGGTTTGGGGCTAGAAATTACATGAGATGAGGCACAAGGGAACTTCAGGTGATGGAAGTATTCTACATAATGATTGTGATGGTGGTTATACAGATGAATTATTTGTCAAAACTCATCAAATGTACATTTTAAAATGAGTGCACTTTATTGTACATAAACTATACCTTTTAAAGTTAGTTTTTTGAAAAATACAGAAAATTCTCTTTCTATGCATTCCTTTTGCATTTGAAGTAAAAAATGGAGGGAGGAGAAAAATAAGGAAAGGGTAAGAAATCCACCAAATACTCCCCACCCAACACTCCTCCACAATGAAGCAGGACATTTTTAAGAACCAGAGAAACTGTTTAATTGGTTACATTCGTCCCATATGGTTCACAGGAAAAATTTTCAATTAGAGCAGGAGAGCTTGTAAATGTAACCCAGGCCCAGAAAAGAGACAGATTGCTATTTAGTACAAGGCCACGGTTTTTATTTTGGAAGAAATAACATATAAACTTCAAGATTCCTGAGACTAAGTGATCTTGAGAAGGGAATCCATTTTTTTTTTTGCAGTAGCTAAATATATTTGTTCTTAGACTATTAAACAGCAAAATGAGTGACAGCCATTGTTAATGGAGATTTGGAGCCAGACTTGAGGCACCTATCTCCTCTTTGCACCCTCCGTTAGTGACAGCCCAGAGCACATTCCTTTTTCCCCCAGAGTCCACTGAAGCTTGGGCAGCTGACCACGTTTTGATATCCAAATACAGCCTGAGTGGGCAAAAGGAAGGAAGTGACTGGAATTAAAACTTCATTTTAGAATGAGCCAGAAATGACAAGATGTCAGTAAATCACGTGACCACAGGGCAGGAGCTCGGCCCACAGAGGGAGGGAGGTGAACAGGGTGTGGATCCAGGGTGAAGAATTGGGGCCATTAATAAATTCATTGCAATCAGCCCTCATGGGTGCAGTTATTCATGTCCCTCCCATGTGCAACATCTGCTCAGACCCATTCTAAGACACAAGTTTTTTTCAGGTATGGCCTTGGGCTCAAAGTTCTGACACAAATCATGTCATTTTTCTGAGCAAAAACTTCTGGTCACTCCCCAATGCATTTAGAATAGTGGACAATATCCTTCATAATCTGGCCGCAACCTCCTTTCCAACATCAGTCCCTACATATATTCAGCCTCCTCCCCAGAGAACCAATATCTAGTGTTCCTTGATTACATCAACTTAACCTAACACATCCATGCTCTTTTGTATGTTCATACCTCACACTGGCTCTTCCAGCTTCCTTTACTCCCTCGGGCAAGCAGCGGTTCATTTCTATCACTAGACCATGAGCTCTGTAAGGGGAAGAAATAAAGCAGATTCATATTTGTATCCTTAGTGCCTGGAACAGAGTAAATACCCGGTTTTTACTGGGTAAAATGTCTGTTAAGTGAACTGAACTGCTCAATCATAAAAAATGGAGGCTTTTGTTTGTAGAGAATTTAACTGAGTCACATGTCATAGCTTTCTCTTCCTAGGTCATCTGGAAATCTGGGATCGGAAAAAAAAAAGTCTAAAGTAGATGTTGCTTAGTAAGTGATGACAATCAGTTTATAATTTGTGCCACTCGATGTAGGCATTGCTTTTGCTGGACTCTCATATCTCTGTGCCTGTTGTTTGTATTCCCTGTGTTTATCCAAGGCAACTGAGGATCAATTTATTAGATGCCCCAATCGTTTTGGTTTGTGCTTCAGTGTACAAGTTTGGGGAAAGAAATAGGGGAGGCTTAAAACACAGTTATAACATGACAGAGAAAGAAAGGGAACAAAAGCATGTGTAGGGGATGATTAAGTGCATCTGAATTTACACAGTGAAATATGGACAGTTTAAATGTCTTTGCTATTTGCTTCTTTTCAAACCATGAGCCGTTTCAAACACCCCATGCTGCTCCAAGATTAATTGAGTTCTGCATGCTTTTGGCTTGCTCCGGGTACCAAGGAGAAAGGATTTCCACAGAACCTCTATTTGCCACAGCAAAGAGATTATCTCATTAATGTATGATTAATAGCCATTTGTGAAGTGATTAATTAGTCATTTTGGCAATAAATGGAGCCTCTGTACGCGGCTTTGCAGGACTCCAAGTTTCACATGTAGAAGAAAAAGAGAGAATGCCATGCTCCTCCTTGTTTCCTTCCTGCAGCAAGACTGGAAAAATCCAAAGGCCTTTGCATATTCTGGTCTTGTCAGATTTCATCTGGTTTGTCTTTAAGAACAACAGCCCTGAAATGGAAGCCCTCCAGCATGATTGATGGCTTCTCTTTCTATCTGCAAGTTGGAAATACAGAAAAGGATTTTCCCCGGTAGATCTTACTGCTTATTGGTACAAGAGTTATTTCCACTTTGCAGCAGAATTGATTTGCAACATTGGTGTATGAGTTTGTATATTTTTCTCACTGGCCCGTCACAAAGTATAAGTCAGCAAGTCTTCTGTACTATGATGGATTATGTAGCCAGGAGCCTTCTAGTAATGTTTCCATTAAAAGGATGAGCATATTGTCATTAACTTTTGGGACTGGAATCATCCAAATTCCGTACCTTGACATTTCACAAACTATATCATTTACTAGTCCTCATTTTCCGCACATCCAATACTACTCATTGGACTTCGGGTAGATTCCTACATCTCTGATTGCACACTCTATAAAATAAAGACATTAGGAAAACACTAAAGGATCAATAGCAATAGGCCCAAGTTTGCATCCTGCTTCCTTCTAAGTAAAGCTATTTATTTAACTCAAAAGAGGAAAAGAAAAAAGGGAGGGGGATGAAACACCTGCTTGTTTAACATGTTACAAAGAATCATTCATTTCACGATAAACTGAAGCATCTTAAGAACTAAATCAAAGAGAAAACCAGAGTAGAAAAATCAAACCTAAAACTCCTGCTTTCTAGTATATTGTTAAAACCACTGGGAGCATAAAAGCTCTCATCCCGTCCTCTCCTTCTATCTTACTTTTCCTCCATCTCTATCTAATTTGGTGTAGGATCCATGTGTGTGTAGGAGGGAAGGTGCACTACCAGAAGCCTTTCTTGGAACAAATTTGAGCAAAATGAAATAAGTAAAACAATGTAATGGAATACGTATAAAAAATAAAAACATGATGTGTCTGAGAGAGGCATTTGAGTGGTTTAAAAAACTATTTTTGGATTATGACCAAACTAGGTTGGACTCTTGGTTTCACTAGTTTCTAATTGCATAGCATGAACATGTACCTATTTCTTAATCCTCAGGTTTTTAATAGACATACTAGTAATATCTACCTCACAGGTTGTTAAGAATACTATGAGATTAAGATTAAATAAATTGTATCTAATTTCGTAGCAGTATTTTGCCTCATTTAGAGATGCAACATGCCTATATAGCTTCTTGTGGGATCATGTATATCTAGTTAAATGCAAGGGAGAAAGGTCTCTGGAGGAATATGGGGACTCTTGGAAAAAGATCTACAGCCTCTGAACAACCAAGGTCTAAACTGGTGACAGGGAGAAAAGTCCTACTGTTCAAAACATCTTATACATAAACCTAACTTTAGTTAACACCTTTCTAGAAAATATTTCAGACTGAAAAATGTATCTTTAAGTAAGTGACAAGTTATTTTTTCCATGTTAACAGTTACACAGAAAAGCACACTCTGCATGACCAGCTTTTCTAAAAAGACATGGCCATATTACCATTTTCCAAAACTGTATGATTCAGGAGGGGAAGTGAAAGGCCCTGGGAAGGGAGCGCTCAAAGACTATAGCTAATACCTTTCCCTATCATTCAAAGATATATTTTCTTTTCATATTTTAACATCTCTGACTGAAATCAGAAATGTCATATAAATAGTGGTGGGTCTTAGTTTAATTGGCACCATCCTTTATTTCTTTTCTTCTTCTTCTTTTTTTTTTTTTACAAATAGTTTATTGTCAAATTAGTTTCCACATAACACCCAGTACTCATCCCCACAAGTGCCCTCCTCCATGCCCATCCCCCTTCCCCCCTCCATCCATCAGTTCTCAGTTTTTGTCAGCATTCAAGAGTCTCTCATGGTTTGCCTCTCTCCCTTTCCCCCACCATTTCCCCCTTTCTTCTCCCCCTTGGTCCTCCGTCAAGTTCCTCCTAATCCTCCTATATGTGTAAACATATGATATTTGTCCTTCTCTGCCTGACTTATTTCACTCAGCATAACACCCTCAAGGTCCACCCATGTTGCTACACATGGCCAGATTTCATTGTTTCTCATTGCCATGTAGTATTCCATGGTATAGATAAACCACATCTTCTTGATCCATTCATCTGTTGACAGACACTTAGGCTCTTTCCATGGTTTAGCTATTGTGGAGAGTGCTGCTATGAACATTGGGGTACATGTGCTCCTATGCCTCAGCATTTCTGTATCCCTTGGGTAAATTCCTAGCAGTGCTATTGCTGGGTCATAAGGGAGTTCTATTGTTAGTTTCCTGAGGAACCTCCACACTGTTTTCCAGAGGGGCTGTACCAGTTTACATTCCCACCAACAGTGTAGGAGGGTGCCCGTTTCTCCACATCCTCGCCAGCATCTAGAGTTCTCTGATTGGCTCATTTTAGCCACTCTGACTGGTGTGAGGTGGTATTTCAGTGTGGTTTTGATTTGTATTTCCCTGATGAGTAGGGATGCTAAGCATCGTTTCATATGTTTGTTGGCCATCTGGACGTCCTCTTTGGAGAAGTGTCTGTTCATATCTTTTATTTCTTAATGGAATATAAAATATTAGTGTGGTTTATAACCGATGAAGTCTTTGATTTGATGAAACATATGAAGTGGCTTGCAGGAACAAGAGCTGATACGGCCACAGAATTCTCAGGTATTCCATGAGGTGACCTTTGGAGGGCACTCTCTGAAGCTACCACCATGGGACAACAGAGCACATGTCTGGCCACTGCAAACAAATTGCTATTTCTTAGAGAATATTTTAAGGTGAAAGAGCTGTTAAGGATTTTGGTGACAGAATATGCCTCAGTTTAATAACAATCTCATGGGGAAGAGTGTTAGAGTAGCAACTTTTTCTAACATCTAATAATGGCTTCTATCTAAATCCCCAAGGGATATGTATTAGAAAGCATATACTATCATGCCATCTTCTGAGATAAGCATAGGAAACTTAATAAGAATTAATAGACTATTGCATTGTCACTTGACAACTTCCATTACCAAATTCACCATAAAACTAAATTATATATATCCACGAAAACTCAATCAAAATCAGTTCCAAGTCATGCTGTTATTGTATGTAACTCCAAGCCAGCAATAAATATCTTTTGATTTTTTGACTTGCTCTAAATGAAGCATTGTTGTTGAAGCATCTAGTTCACATCTTCCATTTTATACTTAAGTTTTCTTACGCCTTTGAATTCAGCCCTCCAGGAATTTTTCTTTAATTTAAGACATTTCTAGCCGTATTCTTACTCTTTTTCAACTGATACAAATGACATAATGGAAGGATCACATACATTATTTATAAAAGGATAAGAAAACAAGTTTATCTTTGGCATGAATGATTCCTGCCTTATTATAAGGAAGAATTTTACAGCAGTAAATATTTTCTAATAATGAGCCAGGGGTAGAGAGTAAAGCAGGTTTTAAATTTCTAGCTAAATCGTTACTATGTTTCAATGCAATGGTAGACATTCACTTGCCAAAATCTCTAGTAAGTAGAACTCTCAGAAACAAAGAATAAAATTTGTCTTTCCTGCATTATGTAACTTAAATAAAAACTGGGCGGATCAAATAGATGTCAAATTAATAATATATTATACTCTTTAAAAATATTCAGAGATGGGACTACTGGGTGGCTCAGTCAATTAAGCATCCGACTCTTGATTCCAGTCAGGCATGATCTCATGGTTGGTGAGTTCGAGCCCCCCATCGAGCTCAGCACTGGCAGTGTGGAGCCTGCTAAGGATTCTCTCTCTCTCTCTCTCTCTCTCTCGCTCTCTCTCTCTCTCTCACTCTGTCTCTCTTTCTCCCTCCCTCCCTCCCTCTCTGTCTCTGCCCCTCCCCTGCTCTCTTTTTCTCTCTCAAAATAAGCAAATAAAGTTTAAAAAGTAAATAAATATGAATATGAATGTTCAGAGATAGGAAATAAAGAGGGATTCTCCTGTTAAGCTAAAAAGCGATGATAAAACACAATAAGCCAATTCCAGTCTCCTATTTAAAAGGCAGTCCTTAATAAGAGTAAAAATAGCAGTATGAGTGGAATTAAACTGTGCTCAATTAATAGCAAGAGGCTGCCACTATGAAATCAAGATCAAATTTAGGAAAATGGGAATACCAGAGACATTTGCAATTTGAATAATTATCTACAATGGACTTGAGTTATGTAATTACTCTCTGGATCATCCTGATGATAGTCATCATTCATTCAGGTAGTCACTGAGAATATTTAAAATCACTGGAGTGGCATTTTTAATATTTTGTATGTTTTTTTCTCATTAGAAGTTGTATTTGTGGGACACCTCAGTGGGTCAGTCAGTTAGGTGTCCAACTCTTGATTTTAGCTCAGGTCATGATCTCATGGGCTCTACCCTGACAGCATGGAACCCACTTGGGATTCTCTTTCCCTCTCTCTCCCTCTGCCCCTCCCCCATAAATAAGCATTAAAAAAAAGAAGAAGGTGTATTTGCAGGGTGTGGTATGTGTGTATTTAGCTATATCAGCCACGTAATGATAAGAAAACTCTATCTACCACTCAAAACGCACTTAATTTCCCACCCAATCACTCAGAGTCACTGACAAACGATGAATCCAGTTCACTTAAGACTTTGTGATCAGTTTTATCTTAGTACTCTTCTCTCAGCTCAATAGCGTTCTCTTATGTGCAGTTTTATCCAAATACATTCACTTAGTTTTAGCCTACTTAGGCTCATATCCTTCCTTGAGATTCTGATGGAATCTAAGGACCCTGTCCTTTCAGAAATGCTTGTGAGTTCCCACAGACTAAATACACACAGTCTCAATGGATATGAGACAGTGAACACAGTGGAATAGCCAGGTGAGATGAGAGGGGATAGTCTGTGGCATATGGACAGCATATGTCCATCCGATGTTTGCCACGTGACAATGTGGCACCACCGTAGTCCTTCTGCTCTAAAAAAAGATTGGAATTCACATCTTTCCATGAAATCTCCAGATTTGCTAATATTAATAACTAATTCATTTTTTAAACCTAGGATAGGCCAAATAAGCACATTTTAGAGCTCTGTGTGCCTAGTGAGCTCTCAGGTAAACAATGCCTGCCCCGGGGACCCCCGCTTAATATCCCTTACCTCAGCAGTAGAATTGCTACGATTATTCCTAGAAGAACCTTTCCCACCTGATTTGAGGAAAAGAGGGGACTGAGGGCAACAAGTTTCAATTCAGTAATTTGAGGGATGCCCTTGTTCAGACAGAATTTCCCATTATCTCAAATACATAGTCCAATATTTCCTTTTTATATAATTTTTAAAATGTTTTTATTTATTTTTGAGAGACAAAGGAAGGGTGTGTGAGCAGGGGAGGGGCAGAAAGAGAGGGGGACAGAGGATCTGAAGCGGCCTCTGTGCTGACAGCAGAGAGCCTGCTCCTGGGGCTGAAACTCATGAACCATGAGATCATGACCTGAGCTGAAGGAAGTGGGACACTTAACTGACCGAGCTACCCAGGCACCCCCACAGTCCTATATTTCTGATATGTTCTGTTCCCACAGCCAATGCATAAATATATAAATTTATTTATTTATTTATTTATTTATTTATTCAAAACCTATCATTTCCGGACTCTGTGCTAGGGCACTGGAGATACAAGGACAAAACGCACAGCCTTGCTCCTGCAGACAACCGTAGTCTAGTAAGATTAGAGTTATAGGAAGAATTTGCTCTAGCGGCGTCTGGGGGACTCAGTAGGTTAAGAGTCTGACTTGATTTGGGCGCAGGTCATGATCACCCCGTTCATGAGTTTGAGGCACTGAGAGTGCAGAGCCTGCTTTGGATCCTCTGTCTGTCTGTCTGTCTGTCTCTATCTCAAAAGAAAAAGAATTTATTGTATGATGCAAGTGATTTTTAAAGGGGTTGGCTCTTATTTATTATCTGAAAAATGGATTAATAAGTAATAGGCATGAGGCTACAAAGGTTTAAGAAGTCACACAACTCCTCAAGGTGGAAGTTCCTGAAGTTTTTTTTTCCTGTTTTTCAATGTAAGTGACGTTTTAATAGATATTATATCAAGGTACAACAGAAACATGTAAAAGATAGAGGAAAACTCCATGTGGGGATTCATGATAGATTTCACAGAAGAGCATATTCCTGGGAAGAAGTCACCAAGCCGAGGAGAAGCAATGTGTTGCAGACTAAAGGAGGAAATTGCGGGCTGGCAAAGAGGAGTGAAACAGCAGAGAGCAAGACAGTGCTTTGGTAAGTAGCAAGGAGCTTTATGTGTCTGGAGTGAAGGTACAGGATGGTAGCAACAGAGATGGGCCGGGGCCTTGATGTTCTGCATGTGGTCCTTAGGGGTTGAGTTTTTCCTTGAATGTTCTGCATGTGGTCCCAAGAAGTTGAGATTTTCCTGTTCAAGATGGTTATGAGTAGGGTGGTGAAATGATGACTTCAAGATAATTCAATATGACTCCATACATCCCATTTCTTCCTGGTGGTTAAGCCACTGAGTCTCTTCATAGACCACCCTGCCCTAGGAGTGGCCTATCTCTATACACAGCAATGAGTACTAGCAGCTTGGCCCTATTTGCCATGAGGTTTTATTTTCTTGAGCCTGATTTCAAGCTGATGGACCCAAAATTGCCGTGAATTGCATTTTCAGATTAAACAGAATTAAGGGAGGAAAAAGAAATAAAAGTAAAAACAGGTGCATTTGCTGTCAGTGAGAGAAGAAAGGAACAAGTTAAGTGAGTACACGTGGAGAGACATTTGAAATGAAACTCAAGAGCTGGCCTCATATAGAGAGAGACACAAGAACCTGAACTCCTTTGCTCTGTCTGATTACTTCTGCAATAACTTGCTAGTTTTATTTAGGAATCTCTCTAGCTGGGGATAGAGTTTCTTATATCCATCAAGTGGTGGCACTATATAAATGAAATAGCATTATAAAACAAAAGACAGATCTCTGCACCTATGCATATTAATGAGGTGCTAGCATCTTGCTGTGGTTCCGAATTCATAACGTGCTTTCTCTCAGCCAAGTGCACAGTGGCACAGCATAGGTAACATGTGTGAGATCACACCTTTAAAATAAATGCAGTCCATTAATCAAATATGACCCAGGGTAGCAGGGAAGAGAAATCTTGAAAATGTGATTTTTATTTTATTGCTTGCCCCTCCGTGCAAGTTTTGGCTCCATGCCGTCCACTGATGGAGAGCTATTCCATGTGATAAGGGGCCAGAAGCTGACTGTAAGGGAACCTGCTGTGTTTCTTAGGCTCCTTTTAAAACAATGAACACAGTATTTTGAAAATCAACTGAGTTCAGACTTTCTCCCATGCACTTAGCTGCATAGTAATAGAGCCCAAGCCTTGGAAGAGAGAGGCTGTGCTACAGGGTAAAGGGGAAGGAAGATCACTTGAAGAGCCAAGACCATTCCTATAGTTCCATTCATTCCTGAAAACCTAAGGATTGCCCCCTTCCCAGCAGGTCAGGCTTTTCTGCTGCCTTTCCAAAAATCATAGGCTTTCTCCATGATTTTTTCACCTCCACACAGGGGAAGTAGCTACTTCAGAGCTTTCTGCCTGTTACCTCAAGATCATGTCTGGTTGATATCTAGGCTAGAGTTCATAATAAACCTTTTTCTATTAGAGAGGGTAACTGTAGCCTCACCAAAAATTAGCTTAAAATTTGTATTGTAAGGGAGACCATACAGGTAATACATGGTGACATAAACTTTTTAATGTTCATTTACATATATTTGAGAGAGAGAGAGAGAGAGAGAGACAGCACAAGTGGAGGAGGGGAAGAGAGAAGGGCAGAGATAGAATCCCAAGCAGGCTACATTCTGTCAGCACAGAGCCCAGTGTGGGGCTTGATCTCACAAAGCATGAGCTCATGACCTGAACCGAAATCAAGAGTCAGATGCTTAACTGACTGAGCCACCCAGTCACCCTGATGATGTAAACTTAATCTTCCCACTGTCTGCTTTAAGTTTTATTCTATGAAATAGAATTATAGTAAAAAAAAATCATAGCTAAGCATTAATAATGTATAATATAATGTGTATTATATGTAATATAATATATTTACATATGATTATATATTATAACTGTATTGGGATACTAGGGTATGCTTCTCAGTAACTGATAGCATAAGCAGACAGAAAAATGGTGAGGATATAGAAGATTGGACAACAAGATTAATAAATCTGAACTAATTGGCACAAGAACACTGTATTCAACGAATATGATTTGCACATCCTTTTCCAAACTTATGTAGAATATGTTTACCAAGGTCAACTGTATGGTTGGCCAGTACATTTCAAAGACTTTTAATCATTCAGAATATATTCTTTTAACACAACAAAATGGAGGCAGAAATCATTAACAAAAGGATAACTTTTTAAAACCCAAATGTTTAGAAATCAAATCAGACACATATAAGTAACTGAGGGGTCAAATAAGAAATTACAATAGAAATCAGAAAATATTTTTAATGGATAAAAAATATGATATATTAAGACTTGTGGGGCATAGCTATAACAGCATACACAAGACATCTTATACCATATCCTTATTTATACTTGCTAGAAAAGGTGAAATTTAATGATCTAAATATCAGTCTCAAAAAAATGCAACAAATTATGCTTGAAGGAAATAGAAAGAAGGAAATAATAAAGATAACAGCAGAAGTTAACTAAATAAAAACATGTTTGCAATAGAGAACATCAACAAGCCAAAAATTAGTCTTCTTAAAAATAAATCCATGTAAGATAAATAGGCCTGATAAATCTCAAGAAGATTGATCAAGAAAAAAAATAAGGTAAAAATTATCCATATGATATATGAAACCAGGAACATCACTATATACTCTATAGAAAGTAAGGATAATTAAAAGGATATTAAAAATATATGTATGCCAACAATTAATAATTTTGATGAAATGGATAAAACCCTAGAAAAACACACCTTATCAAAGCTCACACAAGAAATATACAAAGTAAATACATACACATATATAGATATACAGTAAATCCTTGTTCTGAGAACATAATTCATTCTGGAAACGTGTTTGTAATCCAAAGCACTCATATATCAAACCAAAGTTCAAGAACCATTGGCTCAGTTGTAATCATGTAACATTTAGCATCACACACTATTCATATTGCAAGACATTGCTCATTAATCAAGTTAAAATTCATTAGAAATGTTTGTGGGGCACCTGGGTGGCTCAATTGCTTAAGCATCCAACTTCAGCGCAGGTCATGATCTCACTGTTCATGTCGGGCTCTGTGCTAACGGCTCAGAGCCTGAAGCCTGCTTCAGATTCTGTGTCTCCCTCTCTCTCTCTCTGCCCTTCTTGTGCCCCCACTCACGATCTGTCTCTGTCAGATGAATAAACGTTAAAAGAATTTTTTTTAATGTTCACTCATCTTGCAGAACACTCATGGAGCAAGTTACTCACAATCCAAGGTTTTACATTTTAAGCCTTCCCAAAAAGAATTTTCAAACTCAGATGGCTAGCATAGGATTCTTTATTTTGGGAAGAAATAGCACCAATCTTAATAAAACAAAAAAAGAGGAAACACTTTGCAATTCATTTTATGAAGCCATCATAAACCAAACATTAGAAGATATCAAGGATGTCTTTTAAGTTTTTTATTTAACTTCCAATTAGGTAACATGCACTGTAATATTAGGTGTACAATTTAGTGCTTCAACACTTCCATATGTCACCAGGTGTTCATCACAAGTGTATCCCTTAATCCCTATCACCTATTTCACTCATACCCCACCTATCTCCCTTCTGGTAACCATCAGTTTGTTCTCTATAGTTAAGAGTCTGTTTCTTGGTTTGCCTCTTTCTCCCTCTCTTTTCTTCCCTATGCTTGTTTGTTTTGTTTCTTAAATTCCATATATGAGTCAATCATATGGTATTTGTTTTTCTGATTTATTTCACTTAGTATAATACTGTCTAGCTGCATCCATGTAGTTGCAAAAGGCAAGATTTCAGTCTTTTGATGGCTAATATTCTTCTGTGTGAGTGTGTGTGTGTGTGTGTGTGTGTGTGTGTGTGTACCATATCTTCTTTAGCCATTTGTCAGTCAATGGACATTCGGGCTTTTGTTTCTGTAATTTGGCTATTGGAGATAATGCTGCTATAAATATCAAGGTGCATGTATCCCTTTGATTTGTATTTTTGTATTCTTTGGGTAAATACCTAATAGTGCTATTGATAAACTGTAGAATAGTTCTATTTTTTACTTTTTGAGGAAGCTCCATACTGTTTTCCAGTGACTGCACCAGTTTGCATTCCCACCAACAGTGGGGGAGGGTTGCTCTTTCTCCATATCCTTACCAACACCTGTTGTTTCTTGTGGATTTTAACCATTCTGATAGGTGTGAGGTAATAGCTCATTGTAGTTTTGATTTGTATTTCCCTGATGATGAGTGATATTGAGCATCTTTTCATATGGTCATCTGTATGTCTTTGGGAAAATGTCTATTCATGTCTTTTGCCCATTTTAATTGGATTTTTTTATTTTTTATTTTTTGGTGTTAAGTTTTATAAGGATATTATAAGCACAAGACAATCTTTCTCATAAACATAGATCCTAAATAAATATTAATTAGCAAATTGATCTAAGTGACTTTTTTCCAAATGTTTAATTACTTATTTTTGAGAGTGAGAGCACAAGCATGTGAGGGACAGAAAGCGAGGGAGACACAGAATCTGAAGCAAGTTCCAAGCTCAGAGCTGTCAGTGCGGAACCCGATGCAAGGCTCAAACCTATGAACCGTGACTTGAGCCAAAGTTGGACGCTGAGTCAACCAGGTGTCCCAACCAAGTGACTTTTTTTTTAAGTTAATATATTATGATTGAGTTTCTTGCAGGAATAAAAGGTTGATTTGTGAAAATCAGTCAACGTAATTTACCATATTTACAAAATAAAGAAGAAAATTCATATGACCATCAATAGTTTTTTTTTAATGTGATGTCATACTTATTTAAACTACTGTAAGTAATGCCTAGCATCTAATAAGTACTTGAAATTACATTAGTTTGTTTCATTTCCTCCTTGTCTCAATCATCGTCTTCTTTGGATGCTACTCACAGATAATTAATAGATTAAACTCTACAGGAGGTCAGCTATAATTGCTTTCATTTAATCCTGTCAAACTCCCTTTTCCCACTGACCATGAAATGAATTCTATAGCTCTTACCCAATCACCCAAATTGCTTCACCATATGGCTCAACTTATCTTTTCTACCTTTGTTCCCAAGACTCTACCAAGTACTGTACATACCTCCATCTCTGCTTAGTGGAAAAAAGCATCAGAACCATGCCTATGTCAGTCAGTTAAGCATCCGATTCTTGATTTTGGCTTTGATTTTGGCTCAGGTCAACAACCACATTGGGTCCCAAGCTGCCTGTGTGCATTCTCTCTCTCTCTCTCAAATAAATAAAATTTTCTTTGGAAAAGAACCAATGATGAATTCCCTGTAGAGAATTTGATGGGGACATCATCCTATATATCCCCCATTATTCCACATATAAATATTCACATAAATAAATTCTCTCAAGGGGCTGGCATGTTTTCTCCAGCTATGAAATGATGTAATTAACTAACTTTTCTTTTTATTTTGGTCACCAGGAAATTGACAGTCATATTCAAACCTGGTGACTGTGTAGGATTTTACAACTTTCTCACATGTGTCCATTCTCCTTCTCTTCAGTCTCTTTGTGAAGGTATTGAACTTTTATTATTTTTGTATTTTTATCTCTCACACATCTGATTCTTTTCCTTTTTATAGTTGTTTTTTAACATCTCTCCTATAAATGGCCTATATCCCTAACAGGATGAAGTGAAGCATGCATGAAAAGAACAAATTCCAGTCTAGTTGAACATACTTGAACCCTTCAAATCTCTGTGCCTTTCTTTTGATTTTTTTCTTAACCTAAGTTATTCCCATGTCACTATCACCACCCCCTCACCTGATATATTTTATTTTCTGTACTCTAGTGATCAAAATTGTATCTGTCCTTCAGTGCTCAATCTTGAATGTTGGCTTTCTCCTAAAATGTTTCTCACCCCCAATATGTGAATGCAACTTGTATAAAGTTCACCTTCAAGTAACAGAAGACCTAACACAAACCTGTTGAAGTTCTCTTAAGGTGCATTGACTTTTTCCTAAGACTGATGTTAAAATGACTGCAGCAATATCCACATCATGCTAGGCCATGACAACATGCAAAGAGAAAAAAGGGATCCATTCTCCCTCTTGCTGGAGGGTATGGAAACGCTTCCCAGAAGCCCACAAACCCCCCCTCCCCCACAATCATTCTTGGCCAGAGTTGGGTGCATAACCATAGTACACAGGGAAGAATAATGGGATTTCAATGATTGGCTTAGACTGATTAGCTTAAATCCTCTGAAGCTAGAAAAGAAGTTAGTTTTCCTGGAACCTACAATTGTGTGGAGAACTGTAACAAAATCAGAGATCTGTTAGAAAGGAAAATAGAAAGGAATGAATATTGGGGGACAAGCAGTGGATTCTGTAATTGTGATCTCTCCCTCCCAGAATTCCTGGGGCATTTTATTTGCACCTTTCATAACTCACCTTATGTTTTCTGTGCTACAGTTTTCTATGTACCTATTTCATTTCCATTTTCTACCAGCATTAGGTTTTTTTGAGGACAGAGGCTCATCTGAGTGTCCCACTCAGCTACCTAAAGAGGAGTTGGGCATATTAGGCTCTCAATAAGCATTTGTTCAATTAAGCTCTTCATTTTCCTTCCGGACAGCATGAGTATAAAAACCCTGTCTCCTTTGTGTCCATAACAGGTACTTTTGTGTAGCTTTATATTTTGACACGACATGCCTGCCTCCTATTAATTACCACCCACTGGCCCACACTTATGAAGATGTTGCTATAACCTTGGAAGGTGTAAGTCCTGTGCTTTGATTTTCCTAGAGTGGAATGAATCCCTCATTCATCAGCATATGTTCATTCACCTGGTTCCCTTTCTGACCCAATTGTAGAATGGCTGGCAGATGCTAGGTGTAAACTGAGGCTAACAGACAAAGCTTTTCTCTGTGAGAAGCGGACTGGCTCACACCTGGAGCAAACCTGTAGCTCGGGCCTCATTAGCACCATATTCTAATCTTGCAGAGGGTTCCCAGTCAACCTCTAAAAGCAGCAAGAACAGTGGACACTGGCCCAGCCTGGAGGAGCTGGAGAACATCTGGTAGACCACAGGATGGTTGCAAAATATTTAGTGTTTGAACGAAAGAATCCCCCCAACCTTGGCAGGTCTCAGACATGTAGCATTGGAAGAAAGATGTCTCTCCATTCAAAGCTGCTCTCTCTCCCGCCACTCTGAAAGCAATAGCAAAACTTCAAATAACCCCAGCGGTTCTGTTCTTCCCACAGCATGAAGACACTCTGAGTATAAGCAGGCTGCTGTTTGCAGGATCTGGTGAAATATTTTATTTATTTCAATTAGAAATCATCCTAATTAGCTCTTTTGAAAAGGTACACCCTGGAATGCACAAACACCACTCCACTCCCTATCATGGAATAAAAGATACACTGTCATGTGGAAGAGAGGCGAAACAAATAAAAAATTTCTTAGCTAAATTCCTGAGAAGCAAAACTGACCAAATTTCCAGCAACTGCTCTGGCTAAAAATACCACTGATTCCATGTTTAAGATATCGGAGCGTGTTTCAGCATTAATGTCTGACCAGTTGGTAGAGGGAGAGTAATCATTCCACATTCCCCTGAAGTGTTTGGGAACTCAAAAAAAGCAGAAAAATCCTCTGGGATAGCCACCGCAAAATGATCATTTCTGGCATTATCAGACCAGAATCAGGATCACCAGATTTGTTTATGAGTTGGGAATTTAAGTCTCTACCACTGCCTTCAGCACTTTCTCTGAAGTTGAAGATACCTGTCTTCTTTGATCCAACACAGTATAGGAAGTCAGAGGATCAGCATGGGAAGTGTTTTCGAGGTGGCTGTGTCAAGCAGGACTGAGGGTGCATCACCAATCGGTTTTCTTACTTTGATTTCTTTGTATTTATAAGTATTGTGGTTTCACTGCAGCGCCCATATAAAAGACCTAAAGCAAAAAATATTTTTAAAAGATGGAGTTTGGGAGAAGGGGAATCTTTACAGGTGACAAATATTAGTGCTTCTTTGAATCTAGATGTGAAATTAGGGAATCTAGGTATCAGTACTCTAATGATGAGTGAATGAATGAATGAATGAGAACGTGAATATAGTTTAGACTCTTACTGGAACTGACATTGAGCAAGTTACTTAGCCTTTCTGAGCCTCTGTTTCCTCATTTATAATTTGGGGACAGCCATAATTTCTTCTTTGCAATGTGAGGAGGATCAGATGTGATAATCTATGCACTATGTTTAGTGCAATGCTTGATATTTTGTAACAATCAAAGAAATGTTCATCACTATGCTCATTACAATGGCTGGGCTTCCCCTTTCCATGATAATAGGGTCCTGTGATAGGGAAAGGAGTGAAGAGCTGGTATATAACAACTTTAAACCAACTAACCACAAAACTATGCCTTGGGGACTGAATTATTCTCAGTAAAGTTATTCCATAGCAGGTAGACATTATTAACTGGATCATGACAGAAAAGAATGCCTCCAGCCATGAGGAAACCAGATCAGTACTGTAGACAGCAGGTAGCCAGTCTGCTGCTCCTTATCTTGATAAACTTAACTGAAAGCTGGATCTACTGGCTGGAGACCAGAGCTGGCTCTTAAGGAAACAGCAAGTGACAGTCTCCTGACAGAAGGGGAAGAATCTTCACAACCAGACAGCAGCTGAAAGTCAGCTTGACCTTGAAGAGGGAGGCACTCGGCTGATGGCAAAGCCCCATCTCGACACCTGAACTGAGGAAGATTAAAAGAATATTTGATTTACAATTTGCCCAAAGCAAATTCTAGTGGGGGGTGGGTGGGAATCCTAGTTCTCTGTCTTTTCTCTCATGCCTCCCTCTCTTTCTAATACCTCTGCTTTATTTCATTCTTGTTCCAAACTCTTCCATACATCATACAGAAGACATATGCATATATACTCTAAAATAGCTAATACTTGTATACTGCTTACCGTGTGTTAAGCACAATCCTAAATGTTTTATGATTATTAACTCACTTAATTATAAGACTAATCCTTTAAGCTAGGTACCATTTATAGCCCCATTTTTATATAATAAAACTGAGATACAGAGAGATTATTTAACTTGCCCAAGGTCACAGAGGTAATAAAAGGCACTATTGGAAGGTGGATAGCCTAACTCCAGGATCTGTGGGTTTGTTTGTTTTTTTTCTTTTCCAATCTGGATACATTTTCTTTCTCCCTCTCTCTCTCCCTTCCTTCCTTCCTTCCTTTTTTCCCTTCCTTCCTTCCTTCCTTCCTTCCTTCCTTCCTTCCTTCCTTCCTTCCTTTCCTCCTTCCTTCCTTCCTTCCTTCCTTCCTTCCTTCCTTCCTTCCTTCCTTCCTTCCTTCCTTCCTTCCTTTCTTCTTTGAGTGTGACAATAAGCCAGTTTATTTTTTTATATAGCAATTTTTATTTATTTGTATCTATAGCTACTTCCTAAAATATTTTATTTTATTTTATTTTTTCATCATCATAAATGTGTTCTTTAATCTCCATCACCTATCTCGCCCCCCGACCCATGTCCCTTCTGGTGGCCATCAGTCTGTTTTCTACAAACATATGGGTGCATGTATCCCTTTAAATTAGTGTTTTTGTTGTTTGGGGGTAAATACCTAGTAGTGCAATTACTGGATCATAGAGTAGTTCTGTTTTTAACATTTTGAGGAACCTCCATATGGTTTTTCAAAGTGGCTGCAACAGTTTGCATTCCTTCTAACAGTGCAAGAGGTTTCCCCTTTCTCCACATCCTCACCGCCACGTGTTCGTTCTTGCATTTTTTTTATTTTAGCCATTTTGCCAGTTGTGAGATGAAACTCATTGTAGTTTTGATTTGCATTTCCCTGATGGTAAGTGATGATGAGAACATTTTCATGTGTCTGTTGGCCATCCGTATGTCTTCTTTGGAGAAATGTCTTTTCATGTTTTCTGCCTGTTTTTTATTTCTTTTTCTTGTCATGCATCATGTTAAATAGATATATTTATTTATTATTTTTCAATATAATTTATTGTCAAGTTTGCTAACATATATTGTATATAGTGTGTTCTTGGTTTTGGGGGTAGATTCCCATGATTCATCGCCTACATACAACACTCAGTGCTCATCCCAACAGGTGCCCTTCTCAATGCCTATCACCCATTTTCTCCTCTCCCCCCCCCCCATATACCCTCAGTTTGTTCTCTGTATTTAAGAGTCTCTTAAGGGTTTGCCTCCCTCTCTGTTTGAAACTATTTTTCCCCTTCCCTTCCCCTATGGTCTTCTGTTAAGTTTCTCAAGTTCCACATATGAATGAAAACATATGATATCTGTCTTTCTCTGACTGACTTATTTCACTTAGCTTAATACCCTCCAGTTCTATCCACATTGCTGCAAATGGCAGGATTTCATTTTTTCTCATTGTCAAGTAGTATTCCATTGTATATATAAACCACATCTTCTTTATCCATTCATCAGTTGATGGACATTTAGGCTCTCTCCATGTTTTAGCTATTGTGGAGAGTGCTGCTATAAACATTGAGGTACATGTGCCCCTATGCATCAGCACTCCTGTATCCTTTGGATAAATTCCTAGTAGTGCTGCCATTGCTGGGTCATAGGGTAGTTTTTTTTTTAATTTTTTGAGGAACCTCCATACTATTTTTCCAGAGTGGCTGCACCAGTTTGCATTGTCGGCGAGGATGTAGATAAACCAGAACCCGTTTTTAATTTGACTTTTTGAGGGGGTTATATAAGATATTTAGATACTAACCCTTTATTGGGTGTGTCATTTACAAATATCTTCTCCCATTTAGTAGGCTGTCTTTTAGTTTTAGGCTGTCTTTTGAGTTTCTTGATTATCTCTTTTGCTGTGCAGAAGCTTTTTTAATTTTTGTGTAGTTCTGAAAGTTTAGTTTTGCTTTTGTTTCCCTTGCCTCAGAAGACATATCTAGAAAAAATGTTGTTATGATTGATGTCAGAGAAATTACTGCCTGTGCTCTCTTTAAGGATTTTTATGGTTTCAAGTCTTATACTTAGGTCTTTAACCCATATTAAGTTCATTTTTGTGTATGACATAAGAAAGTAGTCTAGTTTCATTCTTTTACATGTTGCTGTCCAGTTTTCGCAGCACCATTTGTTGAACAGACTCTTTCTCCCAATATACATTTATTCCTCCTTTGTCACAGATTAATTGACTATATAATTGTGGGTTATCTTTTATTCAATCCCATTGATCTATGTGTCTATTTTTGTGCCAGTACCATACTTTTTAATTACTATTGCTTTGTAATATAACTTGAAATCTGGAATTGTGATGCCTCCAATTTTGTTTTCCAGAGTCTGTTTTCTTAACGTGGTCACTCTGTTACCTAAAATATGAGGTGAATATTGCAAATACTCATTACTCATTCAATAAATATTCATTAAGGCCTGCAAAGGTAAGGTAAAGTCTTTAATCTCAAAGATCTTAAAGCTGGAGAATATGATAACTAGATACATAAATTACTATAATGCAAGGTAACAAGTGCTAAGTAATCATTATAGAGGACTTTAGGAAAGAAGAAAATACTCCACTTGGATAAGAAAAGTTTTCATGGAAAAGTGGGTATTTAAGTTGGGGCCTGAAGAATGCATAAAATTCAAATATTGAGAGTTTTCATAAAGAGACCTTATAGGATAGTAATTTTCATCCACAGCTGACACTAGAAATCACCTGAGAATGTTTCTTAAAACACAGATGCTTGAGGGGCACCTGAGTAGCTCAGTCAGTTAAGCATCTGACTTCAGCTCGGGTCATGATCTCATGGTCCGCGGGTTCTAGCCTAGCGTTGGCCTTGTGCTGACAGCTCAGATCCTGGAGCCTGCTTCAGATTCTGTGTCTCCCTCTATCTCTGCCCCTCCTCCACTTGCACCCTATCTCTCTCTGTCTCAAAAGTAAATAAACATTAAAAAAGTTTTTAAAAATACAAACACTTGAATTAATGTTAATTAAAAACACTGATATCTGAGATCTCACTACATATTCACTTGAAGGGCTAAGGTTAAAAAGTTCCAAAGCCCCAGGTGTTGGCGAGGATGTGAAACAGCTGGACCTCTCACACATTGCTGGTGGGAACGTAAATAAACAGCCATTTTGAAAAACAATGTGGCAGTATCTACATAAGTAAACATGTATTTACCATATGACCCAGCAATCCCATTCCTGGAAAAATGAAAACATATCCATACAAACACTTGTATGAAAATTTCCATGGTAAAATTATTCATAATGACCAAATAACTGAAAACCATTCAACCTTCTATCAAGTGGTAAAAAGAGAAGTAAATTGTGGCTTATGCCATGCTATGGAAATCTACTCAGCAATAAAAAAGGACAATATGGTTGAATTTCAAAAATATAAATGTGTGCTAAGTAGAATGAGGCAATCGTAAATGACTATACACTTTATGACTCCATTTATATGAAGTTTTAGAAAGGGCCAGAACTATAGTGACAGAAAGCTGGTCAATGGTTACCTAGGGTCAGGTGTCAGGGGATCAACTACAAATGGACACAAGGACACTTAGTGAGATAGAATTGTTCTAAGTCTTAATTTTGCTGGTGCTTATATGACTATATACAGTTAGCACATTTTCAGGCTGCATAGTAAATGAATGAATTTTATTGTACATTAGTATATTTCAAGTAGCTAATACCATAACATAGACCAATTAAATCTGAGCCCTGAGAGTTCTGGGCATTGGTATGTTTTTAAAGCTACCCAGGAACTTCTCATATGCAACCAGAGTGAATAACTGCTCTAAGAAAAATAAACACCATGTCCCAAGTGTATCTATAAAAATAAATGAACATTATTTTATAACTAATTTTTTTAATTTTTAAAAAGACTAAAAGTAGGCATCTTCAGGGAACAATGTGACTAGAACACAGAGTCTATAAATATGAATAGTGCAAATTGGTCTAGAAATATAACTTGGGAAAGATCATGGAAGGCCACAGGTTTTCATAGTAAATGAATGTTCTAGACTATCCATCAGAATAGCAGCTTTTTCCTTTGAGAACCTATAAAGAAAATATTTTCAATCCTTAGAAATGGAAAATACTATTAACATTCATGACTCTGCAAATGATATCATGGATATTCATAATAAACTGGACTACATGTGTCTATGCTAAGAATTATAGTCAAGAAGAGAAGTGATTGTTGTGTCCCTGTGTGATCTTGAGCAAGTTTTATTTTTAACCTCAATACACTTCTATTTACTAATCTGTAAACTGGGTGTTAAGCTAACAAATTTCTAAGAGTCCATCCAGCTCCACTTCTTCACATGCAAAGCAATTAAACCTAGGAGACACTGCCATATTGAAAACAATAGAACAGAGTCTCAAGGGACCTGGATGTGGAAATCAGTCAAAACACTTGGCTAATATTCTTTCCTCTTTTTTTCTTCAGGAGCCATATAATGCTTGCCCTTCCATCCAGCTCTTTCTCTTCATTCTACAGGCTCATTTTTCCACTTTCTTCTCTTGGATGTTTCCAAAATGGTAACTTTAGCTCCCAAATCTACAGGATGTTTCAACTTAGTTTCCAAAAGAGACAAAATTTTATCTCTGCTTCCAACATAAAGGTAGCCCCTCTTCCTTTGTATCTGGTGTCACTTCCTGATGGATTCAGCTCTGGTGGGTTTTTTGTTTCTGGGGGTGCAAGAGGGGCTGGGAGCAGAGGGAGTGTAACCTATAGGACTGTTCTTTTCTGTGCAAAGCAGACATGGAACTACCTAGTACACTAGCAATCTAGTTCTTTATTTTCTATATATTTTTTTAAATGTTTATTTATTTTTGAGAGAAAGAGAGCACATGCAAGCAGGGAAGGGTCAGAGAGAGAGAGGGACAGAGGATCTGAAGTGGGCTCTGTGCTGACAGCAGAGAGCCCAATGCAGGGTTCAAACTCAGAAGCTGTGAGATCATGACCTGAGCCACCCAGGTGTCTCTTTTTATTTTTCATCTTGCAATATTAATCATGGAATAAACATGGAATATTGCAATATTAATCATGGAATCATCCAATATTAATCATGGATTCTGCTATCCTTGGGGGTTCTCTACTTCTATTGTTTGAATATAACTTCTGGAGATTTGTGTGTGTACATGCACGTGTGTGTGTAAGCCTTAGGCAACGTTTTTCTACTGTTCATTTCAATTTCTTCTGAAAACAGTTATCAAATTATTAAACATTGTAGGAATATTAAATTTTCCCAAATATTAGGTTTGCATTTCCTCAAAATAAGGTATTTTTACATCTACCAAGAAAGCAAATTTTCTGCACCTCGCTGTCTGGCTGTATCAGCAACTCTTTTTGATTTGTGCAACAAAATCCCAAGAAAGCAGTAATTACATGGCCTAAACATAGCAAATCATGCTGGAGGTGACATATGATAGTTTGATACTTAAAATAGCCATTGCCTGTGAATACTGAGAAATGGAGACAGACTTTTGAGGTAACAATATGCCAAGATGGGGATTTTTTTTCAGCCAAAAGCCAATGCATCATTGATAGAATAGACAACTAACCAACAGAGAAAACTCTCTTGCTTCAACAGAGATGTTTTATAACATCTCACCCAGGAGAATTTTTTGCAAGTCATGCATTATATTAGAATTTCAACTAATGAAGTTCTTGCAAATACATAGATTGACATAGTAATGACGGGAACAAAAGAGCGCTAAGAAAATACAGTTGCCTAAGACTATATACTGTATTCTGAGCAGAGACTAGTATTTTCTGAAATTACTTATGATACATGGATGTGAACATAGAACCAGGATTAAGAAAGAAAAGGATACAGATGAGACAAAGAAAAGACACAGCTCTCTCATGACTTTTACTCTACAGTGAATAAGGATTTGTAGTTTAAAAAATGAGAACCACACTTTAGCTCTGCTACTATGGTGTAACACATATGGTAATTGTGTGTACACATATGCAAATACACACAGGTACATGTGTGCAGTTAAGGTGACCAAGTAGATCATTCCAGAGTATATATTTGGTCTTTTAGCCAACTCTTTTTGTTGTTTTTATATAGGTAGAGAAATCCTTCTAGCACCAAGAAGAGAATTGCGTGTGCTACCTATTATGTGCAGATGTTGGTCTGTGTTTGCTTCTGTCTGTCTGTCTCCTTCTCTTTCTGTTTGTTTCAGGAGCAATGCAAAAATATATCCTGGTGTCCCTGTGTTAAAGAAATTGTCCATGGCAATATGTATGCTTTCCTTGAGGAGAGATTATGCTCTCATGGGAAAACTCATATCAAATCTTTTGAGCCATTAACCCTTCTTCAGGCCATGATACAGAACTGCCCAAATGAAATATAAAACTGCTCATTAGAATCCAGCAAGGAAAAAAGGTCCCCAGTGAACAGAAGTAAAAGCTTGGCATCTTTAGCTTCCATGCATCATCCCAGCATCAGCAGCTGCTTCCTTAGGCACTGGCAGAACAGTAAATCTGAGTGTGGTATTCATCTGTGCTGTGGTTAGGAGGAAGCCAGAAGAGAACAGAAAGACATGGGGTAAAAAATGAGTTGCTGATGAGCCAAGCTTACTGTTCAACTCCAAAGTTCATGGCAACATAATCATCCTTTGTCGCTCTACAAGAGGAACTCGGTATTGCTTTAATTACTTTTCTCTTCTTATCCATTGTGTTCCCAGCCCAACATTATAGCCACCAAAGAATGGGCAGACCATTCAAGTATTATATACATGAATTTATATGATCTAAGATGGCATCTATATTTTGATCTTACAAAGAAATTGTGGGAATTGACAGAGTCTCAGAGGCCTTCTCCAGAATATAAAGGTTAGTCTTTACTCATAAAATCAGCCTTAACAATTCCAGTGAGAGCAAAAGATACAAATTCTAAATACTCTTCCCAAAAGTCTTCAGCCTGTGGAATAGTGATTCATCAGAGAAAGAATTGACTAACTTGATACTGAGGTGATACTGCTTCTTCTAGGAAGGACCTTTCGGGAATTCCCAAAGCCTTGCCCTAGAATTTCTCAAAAGGCACTACTTTACCTTATAAATTTATATCCTTTACCATATGGTCCCAAATGGTTTTGCTCATTTAGGTTCATAGCAACTGTTAGGCTCAAATATTCTGCACTAGTTCATTTAAGAAGTATGTTATTTTAGCTGACAAGAATAATTATGTTTTATTTGATTTTCATTTGATGATACTGAGATAAAGAGGAAAAAAACAGTAGTCATTATTTAACCTAGATGGCACAAGAAGAAAGCTACTGGGTCAGTTAAAGACTGATGGATTGGAAGTGGAACTCTGGTGGCCCATTCTTCTCTAAAACACCATTTAATCTTATTCATTAATAAATATTTAAATACTCAAAATAGAAAAAATCTCCTAATAATTCCAGTAAACAGAGATAATGTTATTAATATGTTAGGATATCTGTATCCATATACATGTATACATGTATATATGTATGTATACATGTATACATGTATATGGATACAGATATGCTAACATATTAATAACATACAGATATCTGTATATGGATATGTTAGGATATCTGTATCTCTATAGCTATAGCTATATATCTAATTGGTTCTTGGTAGCTGGTTTAGGAATATTAATATATAGATACAGAGCACATACAAGTGAATAAGGAACTCAGCACCTTGCCCCTATTTGCTGGTAACATCATTTCAGGCTAGAGCAAACCATGGATATGAGTCACCTTCTCCAACACAGCTTTCCCCAGTTGGAACTCTGTCTTCCAAGACTGGAAACTCAACATCTTTTTCCGATAAAAGTCATCACTCTGAAAGAGTAAACATAAAGAACAAGTCCAAAACAAAACATAACAAAAAAGCTAGGCATAAGCTTAGGGGATACTTTTCTTCACCTACAACTATCAATCATGATATTAAGCACTCACAACACATTTCTATCAAACTCATGTGAAACTTGGCACTTCTGAGCCCTGCTCCTCTCACAATCATATGCTCCTGTCTCCCGTCAGTCTTCAGCTTCATGGGAGTGACATCTGTACCTCCAGATGTTCATGCTTTATCAGGCCCTTCGCAGCCATTTTGATCAGGGTACATGTACACAAATTATACTATAAATCTTCTCACACTTCATATACTATATCAAAAAAGAAAAACCACTAAATTTACACTGAGCTCTATTGAGCTTAGGAAACGTAACTTGAGATTTAACACACTATTCATAAGGATATGCTATTATTCTTAATCCTTCGATTAATATGAGCTAGCACTACTGTACAGATTTATTACGGACCATATGCTCTTTAATTATCATTGCCTCCCAAAGTTACCACTTCTCACATCTGCAGCCGGTGTTGGCTGCTGCTCCTCTGTCCCTGCCTCAGCAAGATCTGATAACCATTTCTCAGCTGGACACCTTGACAAAGACTCAACCCCAACAATGTCTCAGAAGAGCCATTAAAACAAAATGAAAGGAAAGGGGAACAAACAGTGTTTCAGGGAAAGCACTGGTGATGAGGGAGATACACTGTCAATTGTGCACCTCATCTGTTCAGGTTCATTATTAGCTGAAATGCTTTTTAATTATAGATTGTTAATGGTTAGCCTCCAAATTCTGGCCATTGTAAATGGAGTGAAGGAAGAGTCTTCTTTTCTTGAAGCAAATGAGAATGCAGAGTGCGCAAACACTAACATTGTTCTCAGATCAAGATGTGCCTTGCTGATTTAAAATCTTTTGGACGGCACAATCAGGGGAAACATAATTCACGGGGGCTTGGGTTAATTTTTAAAAGATTTACACCACAATTTTCAATGAAGTTCTAGTTAATTAAGCATCTCTCTACATCACAAAGGAACAGTTCTTATAAACTGTTTCCCCTGTATTGAAGTTTAACATTCTTAAGGTCACACATCTCTTTCCTCTAGTAGATGCAAGAGATATATGTATGGAGACAAGAGCTTCCTGAAATATTGTTGGCTTGATTAAAAGATGGCAAGTTTTGGCAGAAGAAAACTGGCTTATGAATGGAAAACAAACGTTGGGAAAGTCACCTACCTTTTTTCATTTGTTATGAAGGGCTTGGGCTAGATAATGCCAGATTCCTTCCATCCCTAAACGAATGACCCTAATTCATTAGCATTGCATTCAATTTACAGATTTACAGTCATTTGTGTTTTAGCCATACAGCAGTCCAAGGGCCCTGATGGACAGTTTGCAGTCCTGTTATGTCTGACAGAAACTGAGATCTCAAGAATTTATTCACTCACCAAATATCTTACAATCACACCCAGTTTGACAGTTGGTCTCTTGCTTAGGAAAACTTCTTATTGATTCCCCAAAATCTCTTTAAAAATGCTTAAAAGTGAAGACTTCAAATATCTGTTTACAGAAATTTCTAGAATAGTCAAGAAAACCTAGGAGATGAAGAGCAACAGAGATGCAAGACTTACTATAAAGCAAAGATAACTAACACAGTGAGCTTTCAGTCCAAGGATACACAAGTAAATCAAAGAGACAGGATGGAGAGCCAAGAAACAGATCCACCTAGATTGAGTCACCTGATTTATTATAATGATGCCACTGCAATCCAGTGGGGACACGACAATCTTTTCAATAAATGGACAAAATAATGAACCTTGACCTCTCCCTCACACCATGCACAAAAATTAATTTAAGATGGAGTAAAAATCTATATAAAAGGTAAACAATAAACTTTCTGGAAAAAAAACAAGGGAATATCTTCAAGATCTTTGTTTTTTAATGTTTTATTTATTTCTAGGAGAGACAGAGACAGAGACAGCGTGAGTAGGGGAGGGTCAGAGAGAGAGGGAATGACAGACTCTGAAACAGGCTCCAGGCTCTGAGCTGGCAGTCAGCACAGAGCCCGACGCGGGGCTCGAACCCACGAACCGCGAGATCATGACCTAAGCGAAAGTCGGAGGCTTAACCAACTAAGCCACCCAGGCGCCCCTCTTCAAGGTCTTAAGATAGGCAAGTATCTTACATTTCTTAAATTGGAAAAGAGTAAAAACTGGGAAAAAATTGGAAAAGAAATAAGAAATTTATAAATAAATTGCTCTGTATGAAATTTAAAACATCTACTCTCTGAAAGCCACCATTTAAAACATGAAAGACAAGCTACAGACTGGAAAAATATAATTTCAATACGTATAAATGACATGTATATGTCAAGCCCAATTTATTTTATTTTATTTTATTTTATTTGAAGTTTTATTTATTTCTAGGAGAGAGAGAGAGAGAGTGAGCAGGGGAGGGTCAGAGAGAGAGGGAGTCACAGACTGAAACAGGCTCCAGGCTCTGAGATGGCAGTCAGCACAGAGCCCGACGCGGGGCTCGAACCCACGAACCGCGAGATCATGACCTAAGCGAAAGTTGGACGCTTAACCGACTAAGCCACCCAGGCGCCCCAAGCCCAATTTTTTTAAATGGAGAAAGGACTTGGGGCCTGAGTGACTCAGTAGGTTGAATGCCCAACTCTTGGTTTCTGCTCAGGTCATGAGCTCATAGTTCATAGGTTTGAGCCCCATGTCAGGCTCCATGATGATGGTGTGGAGCCTGCTTGAGATTCTCTCTCTCTCTCTCTCTCTCTCTCTCTCTCCCTTTCTCTATTCCTCTCCTACTTGTTTGCTCTCTCTCTCAAAATAAATAAACTTTAAAAAATATTTTAGGTAAATGGGGAAAAGACTTGATAGGGCCCTACACAGAAGTGAAGTGTATGGCCAATAAACATAAACAGAAGCTCCACATGCTTTGTCAGCTGCGAAATGCAAATTCAAACCTCAATGAAATACTACCATCTACCATCCAAACTGGTGAAAAGTGAAAGAATCTAGTGCTGTAATATCAAATGTTAATGACACTGTGAATTTCTCATATGTTGTTGATGGCAGTTCAAACTGGAGTAACCCCTTTGGGAAACTTTTAGCCCATCTCTGAAATCTAAACATATACATATCCTGTGACTCAGCAACCGCACTCCTGGTGCTATGAGCACCAAAAACACTAACAAGGATTTCCATAGCAGCGCTATTTATAATAGCTAAAACCTGGAAACACCCCAAATCTCCATCAACGATAAGTTGTAATACAGTTACACAATGAAATAATTCACAGCAGTGAAAAAAGGACACTATTGCTCCCATAACCACAGCATGACTGAAATTCTCACTGAAATAATGTTGAGCAGAAAAGAAGCCTCACACATTAGTATGTATTGTATGATTACACTCACATGAAGTTCAAAAACAAGCAAACCTAATATATGGTGATAAAAGGTAAATAATGGTTACCTTTGGGAAGGGGGTAGTAGTAGGAGCTGAGAGGGGCTGGAAATCTTCTGGAAATCTGATGGTGGTTTGCAGGTATATATATATATATATATATATATACACACACATATATATATACATATACATATATGCAGATATATATATATGCAAAATTGTCCTCTTGTGATTTGTGCATTTTATTATTTTTTAAACATTTTTAATGTTTGTTTCTTTTATAGAGAGAGATACACACACACAAAGTGTGAGTGGGGGAGAGTCAGAGAGAGAGATTGACACAGAATCCAAAGCAGGCTCCAGGCTCTGAGCTGTCAGCACAGAGCCCGACATGGGGCTCAAACTCACAGACTATGAGATCATGATCTTAGCTGAAGTCAGACACCTTGTCAACTGAGCCACCCAGGTGCCCCTGCACTTTATTAGTTGTTAAGTTATACCTCAATAGAAAAATGTATATGTGTATATATGTGTATGCATGTGTATTCCAGAAACATGTATTCATCTTCCAGAAAATAGAAATTTGATATATTCTTTTAATGTCATAGTTTTTATTCTTTGTTTTTATTAAATTAAAACCATTCTTTTTCTGAATGTAAATTAGAAACTTTCAATTTGTAAGAATAAATAAATAAATAAATAAAGCATTTCTTCCATAGATGGGTGCATTCTTCCTTGGACAGATTACCTTCTTCAATGGAGTATTAATGTAGGGTTCTCTTTTTATTTCAGCTGCTGAAAACATGGTGAGGTGGAGGGAAAATTGAGACAAGACAATACAGGTAGGTTTATGTCAAAGTAGAAATTTATATCATTGTACACCAAGTGAGCAATGCATTTGCTGAAATGGAAATATATGACCAGTGAGACTAGCAAGCAGTTTTAGCTCATTCTTTTTTCCTGTGAACTGACGCAAACATTGAGACTGAATTATAGAAGGGCCAAACCTAAAGCTCTCCTCTGCTGCTCTCCAAACAGTAGCGAGGTCCACTGAATATTAGAAGGTATAGTGGGCTCCACTGTCTTGAAGCTTTAGACTCAGAAGAGACTGAAACTTAACATTTATTGCTTTAAAAAAAATTACACTTTGCTACTTCAATTTTCTCTTCTAAATAACTGGTGCACACCCAAAATGGTTAAGAAAATGCCTCCCTAAGTCTCAGCTTTCCATTTCCTAGACTCAATGAGAGAGGTTTTCACATAGGCTGTGAGATGATTCCTCACTTCCAGTCTTCATCTCCATCTTTAATTTTCATCCACAGCATCCTCAGGTGCTCTGACCAGATATAAAATGAGCCACAAGAGAAGTATTGTTTATAAACAAAAACATTTAAGTTTCTTAAGAAAGTAGAGGAGATTTAAGTATTACAGCTGCATTGTAAAGTTGAAAAAGCTGGCAGTTGTGAAATTAATGACTTGCCGTAGGTCGCAAAGCTAGAAAGAAGTAAAGTTTTTACCATGAACCAACTCGTCATGACACCAGCGCCATGGAAGTGGAGTTCATCTATGACACACATCAAACACAGAATTATCAAGTTATCAAGGCCCCAAGGTGTTATTTTCAAAGAGGAGGTAAATTCACTACTGTGCCACCATATTCAATCCTCTACTTTTAAACCCAGAGATTGCAATTACATATTAAAATGTCATGGTCATGCACCAGAGGCATTGGAAATTACCAGGCATTGGAAACTGCCTTACAAGGCTTCTGACTCACAGAAGTGATATGGAAGGTATCCAGAGCAAAAATACCTACAAATCTGTGCTGTAGAAGAATATTATGTTTTTCACAATGTTCTATAAGAAACAGTGAAAAGGAGCATGTAACTGCTCTGATATTGCATTTACCACTACTTAGTGCCCCCTGTTTTGTGTTTTCTTGTTGGAACTTAGATATTCCTTCTTAAGAAACTTACTTTGTGTCACAGCCAACAGATGGGAAATCATAAACAAATGTTTAAATATGACAATTAACTTCTAGACTAAGCAAAATAACACCTATTTCTGAATAGAACAACTGTTTTAAATTGGTAAGAAATACCATGTAATGTATTTATTTATTCAATGTGAGCTAGCCAGAGCTAGGTGTCATTGAAACAAAGGTAACAGCCCATCTAAAGCTGCTTTCTATCTGTCTGTCTGAATTTTGCTGATTTCTCTCACTAAAATCTTTTTTTAAAAATTAAATCCAAAACTTCATGAGCCTAATTGGCCCAGAGAGATAAAATCCGCCCCCAGAACATAAGGTTTAAAATAGAGTCAAGAGTCACTTATGGTTTGCCTCTCTCTGGTACTCTTAAATACAGAAAACTCTTAAATACAGAAAACAAACTGAGGGTTGCTGGAGGGGAGGTGGGGTGAGATGGATAGGTTAAATGGGTGATGGCCATTAAGGAGGCACTTTTCAGGATGAGCACTGGGTATCACATGTAAGAGATGAATCACTGGGTTCTATTCCTTAAGCCAAGACTATATTATATGTTAACTAACTTGAATTTAAATTAAAAAAATTGTCTTAAATAGAGCCAGGAGGTGACCCAATCCAATTCCCTTATTTTATATATGGAAAGCATGAGGTCCAGAAAAGTGATACGGCCCGGCTCACAGAACCCCAGTCCAAAAGTCTTCTATTGTGAATGTAATCTAGTCCAGAAACCATCCTTGTTTGATTTGTAGCTCTCTAGACGGACCCTGATAAACATTAGTTTTAGAAAACAATTCTTTGTAAAGATCAGTGTTCAAACAAACAAAAGGAGTTCTGTCATACTCATATTGTTTCCTCCTTGACCTGCTGCTAACTACATGGACATTGCTACTGACAACTCTGAAGAAACCGGGGAACCAAATTGAAAACATCCTCACAATTCTAACATCTACTAGATGTTGTCAGGGAATCCTGCCAACTTGATTCCAACTGCATTTATGTCATTTCTAATAGCAAGAATCTCAGGTTCTGGAGGTAAGTCTGACTGGACTTACTACCTGTGTGACCCTATGCAAGTTACATAACTTCCCTGTTCTCAGTTTTTCCATCTATTAAATGGATATAATAATAGCATTTGCTCCATAGGTTATTATGTACATGTAAATACATAAAAAACGGTGCCTAGGGACATACATTTTAGCTATTATCATTGTCATTATGCTGGTAACAAGATGATGATGATGATGACGACGATAATGGTGCATTGCGCAGCACATATAAAAAAGAGACAATGAATAAGATTTATTTATCCATCCTTAATTAGTCATAAATAGATAAATTTTATTTTAATATTTAAAAAAGTTTTTTTATTTTGTCTTAAGTTCACCTAGGTATATTATCTCCACTTGTAAATCTTAAACTCTATGCCTTAGATATCTTTGTGTGTGTGTGTGTATGTGTCTGTGTGTATATGTGTATATATATATATGTATGTGTATACACGCACACACACACACACACATACATATATATATATATATATATATATGCTAGTGCCTGGCATCTTGCCTTATATATATCAGCTGCTCAATAGATATTTGTTGAATTAATGAATGAAGGTTTAAATAAACCAAGCTCAAAGGAAAAAGAGATTGCTGCCCACCCCCTTCCCCCAACACACATCAACCCTGCCCAATTTATTGGAAGGCACCCAAATCACTGATGAAACATTTGGCTCAAGTCTTCAAAATAGTACACAAATAGATAAATGGTCTTTTTTTTTCTTATAGCTTTTAATATCCTGTTCTTTATAAATGACTTTCAGACTCATTTTATATTATGGTTATCTTTTGAAAATGTATTATATCCTAATAGCCAGGCCTCTTTCCCTACCTCCAACACTAGCTTTTTGGTTTGGTGCTGATTTTTTACTTTGAGACATTAATTTAAGTATTCTGCTTGTCAGTGGATGAGTGAATGAATTATTCATTTTATTATGAAACATAAATTTTAAAGAACAGCATTATAACTTCTTTTTATATGCCAAAAATAATAGATCATTCCAGAAGCCATTATGGCACCCTTTATCTAACAGAGGGTGCACTTTTGAAAGCTGTGCCAAACTAATATGTTTTAGTATAACTACAACTATGAAACCTTAAAAGAAGCCAGCTCAATTTAGTATCTAAGTAAAAATATAAGCCATAGCTAAAATCATAAATTAGTTAATACTGGAATTTCCTGATTACTATTAAAATTACCAGAACAAATGATTAAGGCAAGACCAGTATGGCAATTACTGCCTCCTATCTGTAATAATCACCTTCACTTCCCTTATCAAAATGTTATCTTCATGCATATGTGATAGATATAAACTAACAAGCAGGGATCACATCAAAAAGTAACCCTTAATCTCGACATTAGTTGCAATTTATTTTAACGGAAGCTCCTACCATACTCTGTACATATGTATAAGCATGCATAACTAAACTGAATTATACTGAGTTATCTATTACATAAAACATTCCATCTAATGTTTCTGATTTTTAAGGTCACTGTTAGGCATTAATATTTCAAAGATGTGTCTTCATAGTCAAGCAGTTAAAATACCTTATAGTAATTATTGGATTTCCTATATGCTAGAGCCTCTGCTCAACATAATGACAAAAATGCCTTTTTGTACGTTATAAATTTGTGTCTGCGTCCTACTTTTTCCAAACTTATCTCATTAGTTGTAAGAGCAATGAGGTTAAGCTGATTGGCACCTTGTTAGACCCAGCAGATAATACACATATTACTTTCTGGACTATCTTTATTTTAAAATATTAATAAAAAGGAACATGAAAGATAATCATAACAGACTAAGAAACAGTCATTACAATGGAGGAGATAGATTTACTCAATGATAGAAAGTGAATGAACCTAGGCAGTTAAGACTACTCAGGGGCATGAAAAGCCGTACTGATTATTTTAATTTCCTAAACTCTTTAGTGTTCTGAAAGGCTCTTTAAAACTTCATATTCTTTCACATTTGTCTGTCGCTATTATCTTGTCCAAAGCTCTCACTCACCTTCACGCTACCCAGAAAGACCGCTAGCATCAAACCTGCAAGATTTAATCAGAGTTTATTGCTTCAGATAAAAACACTGCCACATTTTTTATCTTTTTATTAAATTTACAAACTTAGGTGCCCACATTAGGGATCAAAAGGTGATTGCCCGTTTCCTCTAGTAGAATGCAATGTTATTCTTCTCATATAATAAAAAGCCCTTTCTTTTGATTTGGTGAAGAGAAACAAGACTTTTTCTCAGTGCAGCAGCACCCAAGAACTTTCCTTGAGATTGTATTCAGGGATGATAATCTCTTTAACACCAATACCAAGAAAGGCAAATTTAAGCATCTGGCTTTCACACATGAAAATATTACAAAAGCAAAATAATCACACTATGTTCCTGGAACACAGCAGTACTACTGCTGATTCAAAAGTCAAACGAGGAGGAAAGCCTTAGAGTACCCATGTATACACAGACACCTAACAGAAATTTCAACTTTTCTTAATAAGCTTTAATTTTAGTCCCATTTTAGATCCCAAAGAAAAGTGCTAGATGCACCTTCTCCAAGAAAAATATATTTTTTCCCTAAAATGACTAGCAACTGCCACGTTTGAGATCGAATGGTCTCATATGTTATGATTTGGAAACCCACGGATTCCAAAACTGCTAAGAGTATTATTTGACTGTCCACCAGCACCATTATAGGCATTGGTGAAAAGAAAGCAAGTTATGGTTGTCTTTAAAATTCCATTTAGTAAGTATTAACAAATTTTTTAATTATAAAGAAATTATGAGTAGTAAAATGTAATTGCTATTTTTCCACATAATCCCTTAATAATAACCACCATCTACTGAGCTCATTAGATGCCAGGCATGTTAGCCAAATAAGATGGGCACTACTATATCTATATATCTGTGTCTATATCTATATCTATATATTTAAGCAAGAAAAATAAGATTTTTATTTAAACAAGCCAAATAAGATGGGCACTACTATATCTATATATATGTGTCTATATCTATATCTAATATTTAAACAAGAAAAAATTGTCTGAGGCCACAGAATGTTAGCCTGTGTTAAAGCAAGATTCAAACTTAGGCTTCTCTAGCTCCAGGACCAGTGCCATTTTGTTTTATCATTTCCTTCTAATGAATCAAATATTAATTCAGTCTGAGATAGCTATTTAAGGTTAGTCGAACAGCTCATTATGTATAATTCACCAGTGCCCCGACTTACTTCCAAAATTTTGTATATAACCCTGATGTATAATTTTTAATAATAATAAATGTTTTTTAATAAGACATTTTATATATAAAATTTCAAAACTGCTAGCTATAAGTGCCACAAGAAAATGCTATATATTTTAGAATTGAATCATAGTACATTCTCAATGTAAAAGCAACATATGTAGATAAGCAATTTTTACACTATAAAGACAAAAATCTACAAAGAAATATAGCTCACTTACTTTAGAAGCTGCTGCATGTGCATAATACACATCATACTACCAAATAAACTATTAGACTATGCATATTTTTGGAACTTTATTTTTGTTGCATTATTATAATTCTCTCTAGTAAGGCAGATTTTTAGTAAACATAGAAAAATTTATATTCAAGTGATTGTTGTTCTTCAACAATCTTAGAGAACCGGTCACGAATGTTCTTGCATACCAAACAATATCTGGGGTTACTCTTTAAAAATTATCTCCAGAGCTGGGTACCTGCAGACCCAGCCTCTTGACTATAATTGTAACTGCTTTGGGAGAGCAACAAACTCATCTCCCCAGATAGTAGTACCCTGTCTTATTCAATAGGCCCAGATTTTAAATATGTTTGGCTGATCTCAAGAAGTGAGACAGCCTCCTGGACAAGTAAAAATGTTCTACCACTCAGATGTTCAAATGAATGTGTGATTCATTTGGAAAAGGAAATCCAAGGCTATAGTCATTGGGAAAAGTAAGAAAAAATATCATCTTAAAGCCACTTTCAAATTAGTTATGAAATAAACTATCATTTCTAGATGTTCTGCCATCATACGGCTTAATAAACAAAAATTAAATGTGTATGGACTTTATGAACCTTGGACATAGTTGGAGGAGGGATAACCTAATAACAGATAATGTGCCTGGAAAACAACAGCCTATGATTAGAAATTATGGATAAGACAAGAGTTACCTGAGGTTGAGAACACAACCTTGACCTCTAGCTTGTCCTACTCTAATGAGTTTCATTGACCCTCAGCATATGGCTTCAATAAATCAAAACACCAAGGAAGTCTAAACTTCCATACTTATTCATGATTCTCAGCTTTGAATCCTCATGATCACACTAATCCTCTGCACATAGCTCCTAATTTTACACTTTAGCTTACTATTTTCTAGGCCAGTAATGGTTAAGACTTATGTAATAAGGCTTCCATTGTACGCTATACATTCTAGGACCTCACATACTTTGGATAGTTTATTTAACATCCCAACTTTCATGAGTGCAAAAATCAGGTCTGTCTGGCTTTGCATTATATCCCCAGTACCAACCAAGGTCTCTGGTAAAGAGCAGATGACTATTACAAGGAACAAAAGAATGAAGGAAAGAATGAAAGAGTCAGTGATTTTGTTTCTTTGTAGAGTAGACCTTGATACATAGTGGAAGTGAATGTCTTTAAACAGTACAATATCTTTATTGATGACTATATCAATAATAGTCATGATATTGATTGACTATATGGATTAAGTTTTAAATATTTTGCTGAAAAATTATTAAATATAAACTTTAGTATATATATATTAAATATAAATTTCATGAATTTCTTTTTGCTTACTCTTATTCCATCTCCTACAAATAATGAAAACAAAGTCTCAATCACAGTCCCCTTTATTGATAAAAGACTCATACACACACACACACACACACACACACATTTTTAAACAAAGTCTTTAAAAAAGAAAAGTCTATCATAAAAATCTCATATGCTCTTGGGGAATAACACATTTCATCCAATCTTTTCACTCAATGAAGGATAACTACTTTGAAAGGGACAGTCTGCCTTCGTAAATAGATCTTAACACTAATGAACCCACAAGAAGGAATGAGGAATGCATTGTACTTGAAAAAGATCAAGAGGAATATTGTCACACTGAAGAACCACACCAACATCTTATTAAATAGCCTGACTTAAAATGTCATGTGAACCCAAGCAAAAGAGCATTTATAGAACTATTTGTCTTTCTGCTTCTTGACCTGTGTTGGTATCAGGTAATATGACGAAACATCCTCCTATAAAGGAACAGGTGAACACTATATCTCCTTCATATGAATGGAGCAGCTATCACTCATCTCCAGCTGTGGTTGCTAGAAAATTTAGGCCTCCTTTTTCTTGCTAAAGCACCTCTTACCAAGAGAACCAGAAATAAGATGTTATGGAAATATCTTAACATTTTAGTATTGGTAAGTAACCAATCAGTTTTTTGAAAACTGGAGAAGACTTCAACTTCTGGTTAGGATGTTAGAAATTCACAAGACACCCTTGTTCCTACCCTAATAACTCGAACAAGATGGCTAAGCTATCAAATCATGCTTATTGGGTTTTATTTTTCTTTAACCCATTGGGGAGTGGAGAACACTAAGAACCTAAATAAGCTGATGTGCTCTTTCTAGAACAAAAATAAAGTAGCAGGAAAAGCATCTATCTGCCAGAAACAGCAGTAAGGAAAAACAAATCAAAATTTTCACAAACTCTTAATAGTTTTATGTGGGTTAGGATGATGGATTAGATTTCCAAGGAGCTCCCAGCCACAGAACAAGTCTACACCCATCCCTTCAGCTGTGTCTTCAGCTAGGGCATGCGAGAAGTACAACGAATACTGTGGTGGAATGAGAGAAGTGAGACAGGTTGCTGGAGTCATGCAGATCTTTCCCAAGTGCAGAGGGGCAAATCACTGGGACTGGGGCAGGGAGAGAAATGCCAAGAAAAATCCCTTTGAGGCTCTCATCCTTCACTGGTGTTTGGAAGCAGATCAAAGTCTCCAATGATGAGGCCAGGTCGGCAATGGGTTGAGAGACTTCCCAAACATTCAAAAGCTGAGCCTGGGCCCCATGGAAAATGGCATATGGCTTAGCACATATATGTATGAGTTGGGGTCCCAAAGAAGAGAGTGAGAAAAAATGTCCTCGAACTTCCCAAATTTGATGAAAAAGGTGAAGGCAAATAAAGACATTTTCAGACAAAAAAATATAGACAAACCAAAAACATCCATTTGTGAACGCCAAATAAAATACCTACAGGCCAGTAATGACTACCAGTTTTCAGAACTTTCCTCTAAACCAAATAGTGTCTATAATTGTCAAAATGGCTTAATGCTAATCCTATCACAATAATCAGCAAGCAGCCAATACACCATTTAGTTCAAATTTATTAGTGTCATCTTCAAATAAGATGATCTGGAGACAAGATAACCTTAGTGGAGATGAGATGAGAAACAGTCCTAAAGCATGAATAGACTGAAAATTCTTTGATGGGAAGGTCCCTGCTTTTTTGATCTTTAAAGCCACAATCCCTGGGTCACAGAAGTTTCAAAAAAATATTTACTGATCAGAAGAATGAAACATATTTTTATGAGCATTGTAGAGTCAATAAATCAACAAAATGCTGCTTTTATTAACTAGTTCAGTGCATCTTGCTTCATTCACATTTTTATTTTTTTATAACCTCTCTCACACTTACATAAAAGTATATACCAAGACACAATTACACTGGTTACAATGTCAATGGGGCATGGTATCACTTCTTATCGATTTAACATCATTATATAGATTTAGGGTAGTCACGGACTGCTGATGTTTCAGTGCTTTGGGGAGCACAAACAAAACTTTCCTACATTTAGTTTTTAAACAAGTTTCTAAGAATAATATCTATTTGTAAAATTGGAGTCAGAAAAATTGAAGGTGAGTTGAAAATATTACTCATTTTTAGCAGGAAAGCATCTAGAGTGTCCAACAACCAGAAAACCAAACTCCTAAAGACAGGACACTGACTGGAGAGCACACTTTACCGAAGCCTTCTTTAAAACAGCCACAATCCCATGTACATTTCAGCCAAGTAGAGGACAGCCCAGATGCATTGTGGGATAGCAAAAAGCAAAACTTACTTTGGAGAAGCTAATGGTTAACTGGCAGTACAAACAGAGCTGTAAATGAATGAATGAGATACAATCTCAGTATTTCCTATTAGAAACCCCCTGGGCACTGGGTGGCTCAGTCAGTTAAGCATCAGACTCTTGATTTTGGCTCAGGTCATAATCTCACAGGTTCATGAGATGGGGACCCCAGTTTGGCTCCCTGCTGAGAGCACAAAGCCTCCTTGGGATTCTCTTTCTCTCTCTTTCTGCTCCTCCCGTGCTTGCTCACACGTGAAGACTCGCACCCTTTCTCTCTCTCAAAATAAATAAAATAAACTTTAAAAAAAAGAATCCACATGTCAGAGTGAGTTTTAATTAATAGAAAGCTATAAAGCTTTCTTAGAAACAACTATAAAATATAAATAAATTATGGTTTATGTAAAACTTGTAAAGATAATTTTTTGCCAATGCTGCTGAAAATCTAGCTCAATATTTATAGTATTTATGGCAATTATATCTGCTCTGTTTGATTTAGCAAGAAATAGAATAAACACTCCAGGAACACTGTGTTGCAAAGATGTTGTCATAAATAAGTCAAGCCTTAAACATTTTTACACTAACTTAAAAAAAACAGGGAATTAAATGAAGCAAAGAAAAATCAACCTACAATATCATTGGAAATGCAGTGTTTGTTAATCCTCCTATAAAACGAATCTTGTATAATCCTCAGAGAATATACTATGGTAAAAATCAATGTCAAAACTTGTCAGATGGAATTTCTAAGATTCTAAAAGTCCTCCTAAGAGAAAAAAAAAAAAAACAAGCATACAGTTTTACTACATAGAGTGTTTACTGGAGAACAGATCAAAATAAATAAAGCTGAGCACTGTTGACGAGGACGGAGGAGGAAGAGAGCATTGCCGTGAAGTGAAAGTAAGAATTATAGAAAAGATCATGGAGTTCTATGTCTTGGAATTGCTATAATCTGAAAACGTGAGCTCTACCAATGGCGTGAATAAGGCTGCAGAAATAAAATTATGTCTGGCACCTAGAGGTCATATTGGAAAATTACAAATTAGCATATTTTTATCAGAAGCTGACAGAACTGGCTTTCCTGAGAACATGTTTTCTGAGCACAGTCACTCCCAGAGATTTTCTAGGATCCTTTTCTAGGGTCATGGAGGGGCTGTACTTTGGAGGTTTTGTGCTTCTCGTTGAAGGGTAGCTACAGAAGTATTCAAGTAAGCTGCTGTGAGTCCTGTTCTTCCCTAGAACAAATTGAACCCCCATTCAACCCCAAAACAGCTGGCTCAGTGGTTGGGCTAGGACTTCCTCCAACTATGATCCCAAAGTTATCTTAAAATAAAACAATCCCAGGCTTTTTACAAAAATATTTGCTTTCCATTTATGTTCTTATTTATGTTTGTTTTTAATTGAAACTAGGATCAAATGCCAGGTCTGACATTTACTTACTGTGATTTTGGACAGCAAGTGCCTCAGTTGGAAACTCTGTGCCTCAGTTTCCACAACTATAATGTGATGATAGTAGTACTTCTAGATCTCTTGTGAGGATCAGCAGTGTCTGGCACCTAATACTCATGATATGAACATTGGCTATTTTATTGGAAATTTCCAAATTTCTTATATTACTTCAATCAATTCTGAGCCAAATGACAGAAAAAGAAGCAGCTACTAGAGGCTTTTATCTACTGAGGGATATTAGGACTCTATGTAAGGAAATTGTTTAGAAGGGGGAATCCACTTGAGCAAACCTCCTTTATAAGTTAAATAGGTACAAATGTACACCTACATAGTGTGATCTCTAAAGATATCAAGAGGTTTTCTTCTTTATTTTCTCCCCCCCACACCCGACTTCAAAACATACCTCTTGTCAAAGTTCATTTATAATTTCAAAGCCAATAGTTACTGAATTAATATTTTTATTCAAAAATTCAACTATTCCTGAGCAAGTTGGAGGGTAATATAAAGATGGTCATATATCAAGTGTTATTAATACTCTATTCCTGATAGTAGATGAGTGTCAGTATTTCCTGAGAACCAATATTGATAAAGCATGCAGGGAGTACTTCTGAGAAAGATAAAGAATGAAAAGAGTAGATTAAATCCTCCAAAGACAAACTTCATCTCCTTCACATTGTTGTCCTAGACTAGCTAAGGCACCTTAGAAATTCGCATGGATTAGAGAATACCTCTTACCGGAGGTCCACATAGCAGCATCACCAGATTGACTAATACCTAGCCCTCGCCCCATTGTAAAGCAGACTTACCCTGCAAAAAGCAGCGCACGCTCACTGCTAGAACCTGGGGGGCTCCTCTGTTACTTCAGCTCCCAATAATTGTGGTGGATATTTGCCAAGGGGACTTGGGTTTGTTCCCAAACCTGTTTATACCAGTTGCACTTGTTATAAATACGTAATAAAATTAAATAGCTGTTAAAATGGTATGTTTTAAAAACATAGGTGTTGCTCCCTTGTGTCTTAGTTTGATTTGCCTCCTAGAAAACCAACCTTCAGATAAAGATTTGCATGCATGCAGTTAATGTGATCCTAAGAACAGAGAACCAGAAAGAGCAGAAAACCAATATAAGGGTGTGTTATTGAGCAGATTACGGGTGTTAGTACCTGGAGCTGAATTCTTCTGGCACTCTCCGAGAAGCCCTGTGAAATGTACTACCAGGTCCCATCCTCCACTAATCAAATTTCCCCCACAGGGCATAACTCCCTTGCACATGTGGGAGGTTGCCGCACCCATGTGTTCAGGGAGCTTTCTAAGGCATACCAAAGGCATCTCATGCTAGTGGCATCAGAAAGCCCTGGAAAAGGTGTAACTGAGACTTAATACTGGCAATTTACATCTGCAAAATGCTGTGGTTGCACCCAAAGCTGGAATAAAAGGTGTACCTCGATGATGTGAGGTGTCCATACATTATAAAAATACTAATAATAGGGGCGCCTGGGTGGCTTAGTCGGTTAAGCGTCCGACTTTCGCTTAGGTCATGATCTCGCGGTTCGTGGGTTCGAGCCCCGCGTCGGGCTCTGTGCTGACTGCCAGCTCAGAGCCTGGAGCCTGTTTCAGTCTGTGACTCCCTCTCTCTCTGACCTTCCCCTGTTCATGCTGTCTCTTTCTCTCTCCTAGAAATAAAAAAAAATACTAATAATAAGGAGATTGCTTTAGAAAACCATAAAGACAGATAGCTAATAAAACATTGCTACCAAATTTAGATAAATGTGGACAAAGCAAAGTTTGGAAAAACAATTGTAAAATTTCTCAAACTGCTTCAAAAGGGTTTGTAATTTCTCACTCTTCTTGAACAAAAATTAATTTGGATACCATAAAAATGTATTATGTTTGTCATGTAGGCAGAAGACTACAGATAACTCCAGTGAGATGTATGCTCAAAAAAAAAAAGGCTTCTGGCTCTAGATTGAAAGATTGGTAAATGAATACAAGCTTGGAGTTTTACATTAGGTAAAACATTTAAGATATGCATGTGTCATGTTTTAATCATGCCCCACTGTATCCAACTCTTCATAATGGTTCCATTATAAAGATAAATAATTATCTTTATATATAAATTATCTTTATATATAAATATATATATATAAAAAAAATTTTTATATATAAAAAATTACTGTATTTTCCTGAAAATCCTAATGTCATAACACTGCCAGGTAGCATGGTATAAAAAGCACTTCTGAAATTATCTGATATGCCTAGCACAGATTATTACAACATAGTTATATGAACTATTTTAATTAATATAAAATGCAAAACACCTCTAAATTGCAAAGATTAGTTGAGTAGTTACTATCTTTACTCAGGCCACCAGCAAAACGCCTTCTAACTAGCCTCCCAATCTCCAACTTAGATACATTTGCCATGGTGCAAATCTTTCTAAAGTGCAGATTTGATCTTGTGATCCTTTCCTGGATAACCATTGGCCTGGGATAACATTCAAACTCTTTATTACTGTTCATAAGGCCATTCATTTACTCATTCATTGGTAACTGAACATTTTCTATATACCAGACCTTCTTTAATTCTCTATCCTAATCACCTGCCACCACTTCACAGTACAAACTCCAGCCATGTAAACACTTGTCTTTTCCCCAGGGGTTAGCTAGATAATAGGATCGCCCTCTAGATCTCCTAAGGCTCTGTTGAACTTGGTACCCCTTGGAAGTGGCCAGGCATTCCTCCCAAGTAATGCCAATCACATGGCCATCCCCTGCCCACTGGATCTAATCCTGGCTTTGTGGAAGAGGTTCCTTCCAACCTTCCAGCAGGCTGCATGCTACATTTACGCTATCTTGTCTCTGGTCCATTTTCCTTTCCACTCCAGAAAAATATTCTCTGAAACCCTCTCCAGTGCCAGTGGAAAGAAAGCATTCAGCAGCCCCAGTTGTAGTGTTTTTCTGCTTCACATGGTTGTTTTAGTTTAGACAAGGGCATCACTTGCTGCCCTTACTGGTTGTTGGCAAGGATTGCTCTGTGTCTAAGTATTATGGTCCCACCTCTGACTAGAGCCATTTCACCATCTTGTTACATTCATTACTGAACAAAAATTAAAATAGGTCTCTATCACATTGTATCATAAAAGTGAAAGCATATTATTAGGAGAATAAGTTACTAGCAGTTGGAGGCAAGTTGACAGAAATGTCAATACTAGATTTTTTTTATTTTTTTAGTTATTTTAAACCAAACGGGCATTATTTATAATGTGAGGTAAGAAGTCATTTTGTTCCGTCACAGAATCTGAGTTACTTCTCAATTAGTGGAGCTAGCTCTCAATTAGAAGAATCTGAGCTAAAGAAGCTTCATTTTAGCCATTTATATCACAAGAATATTCTCACCCCTGTCCATAGAACTGGATCAACCACCAGAGCTAGTCACGTTTAGGAATGCTTTATCTGCATACTACATATAGTTAACACAAAATCAACTCTTGTGAACTATTTGGGGAAATGATGTTCATAATTCAACTTTATATTATAAAGTTACTAATAATTTTAAATAGAGCCTTGAATACTGAACATGGTGCAAATGAAGATGGTATTGAAGAAAATAGTAGAGGGAGAGAGGCAAGATGGCGGAGAAGTAAGGAGCTCCGTACTTGCACTCACGCCCATCCATCACACGGAAAAGATATGAAGAAAATAGTAGAAAAAGCTTTGGCTGTATGATCTTGAGTGAGTGATTTATTTATTTGAGGGTCAGAATGTCCTCATCTGTAAAATGAAAGGGTCAGACTAGATTGTCTCAAAGACTTTTTATTTTTATTTTTAAAATTTTTTTTGCCATGAGAGACTCTTGAATGCTGAGAACAAACTGAGGAGTGATGGGTATGGGGGGGAGGTGAAGGGGGGAGATGGGCACGGAAGAGGGCACTTGTGGGGATGAGCACTGGGTGTGATATAGAAACCAAGTTGACACTAAACTATTTAAAAATTTTATTTATTTATTTATTTATTTTTGAGATAGAGAGAGACAGAGCACAAGTGGGGGAGGGGCAGACGGAGAGGGTGACACAGAATCTGAAGCAGGCTCCAGACTGAGCTGTCAGCACAGAACCTGATGCAGGACTGAATCCCACAAATTGTGTGATCATGACCTGAGCTGAAGTCGGACGCTTAACTGACTGAGCCACCCCGGCGCCCCTCAAAGACTGTTTTTTAAATCTGATTCTTCTTCAACACTAATTTGGACTCTTGTCTTCAGTCCTCCTCTTCATGCTCGTTGCCACATGACGTTGAGCTTATAACAGAGCTGTGCAGTTCCTTATTCTCCACGTCAGGTTTTAGCTTCTGTCAGTCTTTTTTCTATTCATTCCAAAACCTTTCTCCTATTCTCTAATGTGGGTGTTGACAACTAATGACGCAGAAGCCCAGTGTGTCAGCCTCGCCTGTCAAGGTCGTTCACTGCCACTGCCGGGAACTGGTTGCCTCCTTGGAAAGCTACAGAATCTCTTTTCAAAAGTCAGAAAAGACCCAGCACTCTCCCGGAGGCCCAAGGCACCGAGGAAAAGATGGGAGCTCTAGACTCGGCTCATGAATGTCTCCAAGACCCACCCTGGCTCCCGGGCATGTATTAAAGCCGCATGGAGCAAAGACTGCTGTGTGCGGTGACCACAGAGGGACAGGTTTCAGTCTCCCTCAACACGGTGACCTGTGACCATTTTGTCGGCACATGCTGTTTTCTGCCTTCAAACAAATAGTGGTATGACTTGCAAAAAGTTTCAGGGGCACCTGGGTGGTTCAACCCGTTAAACGTCCAACTCTGGATTTGGGTCATGATCTCATGGTTTCTGGGTTGGAGCCCCGTGTGGGATTCCGCACGGACAGTATGGGGCCTGCTTGAGATTCTCTCTCTCCCCCTCTCTTTGCTCCTGACCCCTCCTCTCAAAATAAATAAATAAGTAAAAACTTCAAAAAGTTTCAAACTATGGTTCTTTTCAATTGAAGGGGAGATTTAAAAATTCTGACATTATAGATCCATAGACACTTCTTCCAGTAGGTTTTGGAAATAATATTAATGACCACCTAAATAATTTTGCTATATCATATATCCATTTATCCACTCTATTAGTACTTTTTTTGAATGTCTACCAGGTGTCAGGTCCTATATAGGCATTGGGGATACAGAGATTCAAGACAATCTCTGTGTTTAGGGGTTCACTATCCAGTGGGAAGGCAAGCAGGTAAAGAGACAGAGGATGCAGAGAGATATATTCAAATAAATCTTGTCTATTAACTTGAAACTTGTCACCAGTTTTATGGGCTTACTAGTAAAAGGTCTCTGAACTGAAATGAACCAAGCAACAGTAAAAGATCATTACTGAATACACTGCTATCTATTGATTAGCTCCTATTTGTCATACACATTAATGATGAAAAGCAACATATAAGTGCTATGTATGAGTATTTTCACCATCCAGTTAATAACTTAATTGTGACATTTAGGTTATATGTCAAGCTTCAACCAGCATTCAAACTATCGCTAAAATGCAACAGCATGGTGTCATCAAATATAGCGATCCAAAGATGATAAAATTTTATGCATGTTTTTATGCATTGCCTATGTACAAGTCAGCAAATCTATAACAGTAATTTGTAATAGACATAAATTGATATTAATATAACAGCTGCATATGTAAGGTAACTGTCCATTTTGTCTCAGTCTACAAAATGTATGATAAGCATGAAATGCATAAGGTCTCCAATTGGAGTCAGGGTCTTGGGTCAAATAGGCAGCCAACCCATGGGAGTTCAGCAAGGAAAGAGCTAGGAGAAAAAAATACCCTGATTTCACTTCTCTACCTGTCTCCTGTTTCCAATCATCACTCCATAGGCTGAACCAAGTCGAAGCTAGAGAGCTAGATAGACATTGAGATGGTCCGTATAAGCCAGCCTGCCAGGATGCAAAATAGGGTGGAGAAGGATAAGGTGTGGAGGGAAAGATATGCAACGCAGCAGAGAGAAATGTAGGCGTGATGCTAGCATCACAAGCTAAGTATCTAGTCAACCCCACACGCAAGGGTGTGAATTTTGAGACAGAAATCAGAATGAGTGTTAGTGGTACTGTGTATCATGTTATAGTAGTGACTAAAGAAAACCAGGCTAGGACTTAGGATCAAAGTATCTAAGGATACTTAATTATGTACATAATGAAATACATATCCAAAAAGATGCTAGTAAATTGATATGATAGGGCAAAATCAACAAAATAACATCTGTTTGGGGAAAGTAAATGTTACATTTTACATATTACAAGATAATCAATCACAAAAAAAAGAACAGAAGTAGATGTGATAAAAGCTTGAGAGTTTTACTTGACCAGAAACACAATGGAAATATTGACTTCAATCTATGAATAAAAATGCAGAATCAAACGGTTGAGGGGACCAGGTCTATTGCCTACTTCAGGCACTTGTCTCTTCCAGAGAGGCTGATTTGACTTTGTGTTAATAACCAATAAGAGCTTTTGGCCATTCCACTTTTAGATACAGTTTGAATCATTTCTTTATGTAACTTCAATTTTTCCCAGGTGAGAAATTTGAGATATTTCAGAGGACTGGCAATATTCCAGTAATTTTCCATTTAAATCATATGCGTAAAAAATATCTGACACAACTCATTTATCCTAGGACTCTTTCTTCTTTTCAATTTAAGATTTTAAAATGGAACATTTTAAAGTAGAGATTGACATGAAAAATGTTCTCACAGTTTCTTTAAACATGTGGGGGAATAGAATATAAAGCTAACAAGCTTTGGGCATTCATTATGCACTAAATACTTTACATATATTACTGGATCAAATCCACAAAACTATCCTATAATGTTTACAAACTTATTTCCATTTTATAGATGTAAAAAACCTTGGTTTAAAGAGGCAAATTAAGTAACCTATCTGTAAATGGCAGGAATCAAACCCAGAAGGAATAATTTCTTTGTTGTCATCTGTGATGTTTCAAATTTTATTTTTCTTTGCAAATCTCCATTATAATTTTGCTCTAATTAGCTTGCACAAACCACAGCTGGGATGCAACACACAAAAGATATTCATAAATGTTCAGTTGAGTACTAATCAATAGTGGAGAATAGCAATGAAGTACATAAGACGTTAGGCTGACCAAACGTCTTATCAAGCTTGCATTTGTCAATGCCAAGTTATTCCACTCATATATCTATATTTCCAATCCAGGTGTTTACATAATGGGCTAACAGATCAGATTATATCATCTCTAGTCAAATGTGTTCACCTATCCACACAGAATATTCTAAATTGCTAAGTAATTCCTAACAGAGAAGTAGGATGATACTTAGTGTAAGCCATATTAGTGAGTTATTATTTATGATCATATATAAATATGCTGAATCTTTCTCGAATTACCAATGAAAAAATATTGTGCTACATTACAATAGCTCAGATCTATTTGAAAAATATGCAGCCTCTATGTTTTAAAGCTTTGGGACAACATTAAAGCGATTGATAAACCCATTACGAATCTCACACTTAAAATAATAATTTAAGAACCTCTACCAGACAATCGTTAGCCAACCCAATTCAAACATTTGAGGAAATAATACAACTGCATTTTGAAAGGATATGGTACCATTGCTTGAACTGTTTCAGATCCTGTGTTTTCTACTAGCTTGAATTTTGAGCGTCTTAGAGATACAGACTGACTTACTAAGGTCCATTCAGATTTCTCTGAAGCCCTAGGCTGGGGCATGAAAACAGTCTTCCTGCACAGGAAGTCAAATTCACTCCCTAAGGACACTAAGAATTTTCGCCAAGGGCAGCACTTAGCCCCAGCCCGACTGACTGGCTGCAATGCTTGTTTTCAGTCATCAAGATACAACATTTAGTTACTCTATTGTCGTGAACCTCTTGTGCCTTTGGGAGAGAATTATAGTCTGCTTTCCGACCACATGACCTAGAGTTTCAGTCACAAAGCTACTAATGTTGATCATCTGACAAATAACTAAACCACCCTGTTAAATGCCTTATAGGAGCCCATTCAGAAGATAGAGCCAAAAAAGAAGAGAGATGAGCAGTGAGTTCTCCCACCTACGTCTCCCCCTTGTCACTCACGGCTCCTTGGTGTGCAAGAGGCAGCCCTCAGTCACTTAAGACTGTCTTGATGAGGGAGATACTCATGGTGTTTGACTTTATTACAGCCGAGCCAAATCAAATGCACAGACACTGCTTCCTTAGATGTCTATATTTCACTTAAACTGGGATAAAGCAAAGAAACTGGAATATTGTCTCATCATGCATTCTAAATCAGCCAGGGTAGAAAATAATGGGGAGTTAATCAGATCACTGAAACTCTAATTCACTTGGTATTGATCGGGCAGATTCCTAATGGGACGGCAGACCAATTTCAAATTACAGTAAGCTGACTTGTCCTGGAATACCAATGACCAGGCTGGAGGCTGAGCCAAGAAGACCGTGAGCTCTGCTCTCCTGATGCTACCGCCTGGCTGGCAGGCATGAATGCATAATCTGATGCGGCATTTAGCTAATTAATAGGGGATTGATGAAAGGTTTCGTTTTGAAAGCAGCCATCTCCCTTGAATAAACGTGGGACCACAGCCCCATGGGCATGGGTAGTCAGGTCCTTGGAAGGTAGGTATACAATGAAAGCTAATGGGAAGTAATGCAATTAACTCAGGCTTTTAATTATATTAGTCAGTGACTTCATATGAGCCCACTGCATACAGAATGCCCTCCTTAACTCACTGCTAGCACTTTCTGGTTCATGTCTGAACTGAACTTAAATGGCAATTTGGAGAAATAGATGCAGGCGTATTTTATATTAGTTCTTTTTCCCTGCGGCTAGCAGTTACTCTAGTATGGAAGCATAAAAAGGAGAAAAGGGGAAGAAAGGAAGAAGAGGGGGAAAGGAGGCAATGGATGATAATGAACATTTTCTAAAGAAGGGAGCTGGAAACTGGTTCTACTAAAATTGGTTGTTACTCTATACAGTCTTACATTTTCAGATTATTTGCCCGGGGTGTGTGAATAAATGGCTATTGTATTTACACGTAGGGAGAGCAGCCTGAAGACCTAACTGATTAATTTTCACATATTAGAAACAACTTGCTGTACTGTTAGGTAAAATGCTCATATGGATGAATTTGTTCTCACAACAATAACTTTTTGGCTTAGTTCCCTTCTTTGACCGTCTTTGCCTCTCTCCTGTGTGTATCTGTGTGCAGTGTGCGTGTTTGTGTGTGTGCACACACATGCAGGTACCTGTCTGTCAGGCTCTCTTTCTCTTCCTGGAGTCGCAGAAGTCAGAGCTCCAGACAGACATATGACAGAGGAAACCTCTAGTGAAGAGTTCTATGCAGTAAGCCACAGACTCTAAGCTGGGTGCAGACAGATGGACCCCAAAATCTTTGCAAAGAAAACAAAGTCATCTTGTTTTGCCTTATTTCTCAACCTCCCAACATATCCCTCAAGTAACTTGCTTTAGGAAATGAAATCGGACTTTTAAAAACCAGAGCTTTACTGCTTAGCCAGAGCTAACTCTTGCTTTCTTATTGAAGGATTTTTCCAAGTATTAACTGAATGTCTTATTGCCCTCATTTTACAGGAGAGAAAGCTGAGACACTAATTTTCCAAATTCATGTATCTCATATGCTAAGGAGCGTGTACACAAACCCATTCTGAAGTCCAGATCTGTCACCACTCTAACAACTGGGGCTCTAGGCTGAATTGCAGGGAGTGAATGAGGAGGAAAGGGGGAGCACGCACTACTGTTCATGATAATAGAGGAAATGTGGCCTGTTTTAAGTCACTCTGAACATTACAGACATATACTCCCCGTGATAATATCACCTTGGGCAAATTCAGTCCTTATTTTGAACATGGGTGTCATGTATGTACTCATTTCTAAAAGAAACACAATTCCTGAGGGATTCAATAAGTAAATCATAGCATGTTGATAGTACGTAATATTAATTGCTATTTAAATGATAAAATTATTGCCTCGTGATTATGTGGCAGGAGTGAAAGATCCAAGAAGGCCAGGATTTTGGCCTCTGTTCTCAGGAGCTACACTTGCTCATGGGAGTCATTAATTAATCATTTATTGTGTCAAATAGGTGAAATACTTATATGCAATTAAGTTAAGTAAAAAAATAAAATAAAAAACACGTGTCCCATTGATTATAACTCTGAAAGAGTTGTCTGCACAGAATGAAAAATACATGGAGTGGGGCGCCTGGGTGGCTTAGTCGGTTAAGCGTCCGACTTTCACTTAGGTCATGATCTCGCGGTTCTTGGGTTCGAGCCCCGCGTCGGGCTCTGTGCTGACTGCCAGCTCAGAGCCTGGAGCCTGTTTCAGTCTGTGACTCCCTCTCTCTCTGACCCTCCCCTGCTCATGCTGTCTCTCTCTCTTCTAGAAATAAATAACTTAAAAAAAAACATTAAAAAAAAAAAAAAGAAAAATACATGGAGTAGAGATGGAGAAGAGATTATCAAAGCATTGGTTGTTTCAAAGTAAATTTTAATAAAATGTAATACAAAATTTAGATTGATTATGACCTTCAACTTGTATTTTAAATGTACAATTTTAAAACTACAAATGCACAAGTTTCTATTATAGCAATGTCACATTGACGTGCCATGACCTAAAGAAACTCTAACACACCTTGTGACTCAACAACATTTCAGCTGACACAAAGCAAAACAAAAACAGTACTTAATAAACATCAATAAGGGAATGATAAATTGTGATCTATAAAAGAGAATACGCTACAAAAGCTGAAATAACTTAATTAGGTTTACATGGAGCAACATAAATACCAAAACCAATGTTGATTTTTAAAAATCTACAAAGGTATACGTACAGCATATACCATTTATGCAAAATTTAAAAATGCTCAAAGCAATACTATTTATTGCTTAAAGATAAGACATATGTAGTAAATGTTTTAAATGATGGACATTAAAGATTTTTTTAATGTGGCAAGATGTTAATACAGAAGTGTGAGCTCCCATGTGTCTATTTTATATTATTCTCTATGCTTTTTTATGTATGTGACTTATGTAATGTGCATAATTGAATAATCTTAATGGATATACATTCAGTATTTTAATATAAATAAAGTAAATATTTTTGACTTGAATATTACTTTGCAAATCTTTTAAAAATGTATTGCCTCCCCAGATACTTTACTCACCTTTTTTGAGTATGCATTAAAAAATATCTGTGAGGAGAAGGGAAAGTCTTCTATTCTTCAGTGGAAATTATACCTAGAGTAGTCTGTTCACATTTGTACTGGCATATATTAATGTAATATGTCTAATAGGACTGAATGAGGACACCAGAAGCAGTGGTGACTAGAGAGCCGAAGGTAGTGGACAGAAGTGAGAGCCAGAACCAAGATGGTCCAATCAGTTTCCTAAAAACATGTCACCTACATGAAAATCACATGGGATGGCAATTAAAGACAAATTCTTGCGTCTAACCCCCCATATATTTAATTATAAAATTAACCAGGGTGGAGCCCAAGAATCTGCATTTGTAATAAGAATTCTCCAAATGACTCCCATGCACATTGAAATTTGAGAACCACATAGTTAAATCACTCAGTGGCTTTAGGGCATTTCTCTGAGACACCTAGGATCTGGTGGGTTCCCTTGAATTAAGGACCCAAACTCACTGAAAAGTCTAGTAAAATGCATGAGGTTTTTGAATGAGGAAAGGGACAAATCTGCAAGCATTATGAAAGTGAGAAAAATATAAGGCAAGCACAAAGGCTATAAAACTGATTTTAGGATCATAAGGCCAACCCAAAGAGGATGCTCAGATGTTTGCCTGGAATAATAGATGCAGAACATCTGCTTACACTAAGGGTGTCATGAGCATTACCAGCAAGCGTCTGGATCTACAGCTAACAAAATCAAAAGAACATTTTAACTGATGTAAATGCCTAGCCCTAGGCTTGGTTTACACTACCTAGCCAATACATGATGCTGTGGTGATGGCCAGGCAGGCAGGCCAAAGAAAAGGATGCTATAGAAACATAGCAAAAAAAAAAAAAAAAAAAAAAAAAAAAAGTCTGGCTTAGTGCAAGATGGTCTGAAACATAGAAGAATGTCAAAAGAGAGACATGCAAAATAACAAGGGCTTTCCTCAGCTCTCAGCTAGGGAAAGCCCGCAGAGGAGCAAGGAGGCATTAACAAGGGCTGCAAGAATGGCTGAGATTATTAGAAGCCAAGCCCACAAGGGCCTTTATCACAGAGCAGAGCACATGAACTGAGTGGGTAGGAAAACTGGGATGCAGATCCTGAAAGGCACAGTTATGGCTCTGGAGTGGTGCCAACCCACACCTCGCTAGAGCTATGACTGACATTTAACCTAGATAGGCAGATTTTGTAGACCATCAGGAGCCTTCCAACACCAGAGGCTTCTGCAATTACAGCAAAGAAATCAAATGTAGGACTGCAGACCAGGAACCGGAGCTACGAAGATTTTATAACATTTAAAGATATTAAGATTTAAAGATGCTGTGTTTTGTCCATGTGTGTTACTTTTGTACTTCTATTTCTTCACAGTGATTAAAAGTACTTTTAATCAAAACTACTTTTCACAATACAGGCCCTAATGATTTTCTCATTTTTTTCTTTGTGGTACAAATTATACATTCATTAACAAAAAACAAACTTTTGGCTCAACTTTGAGGAAGACCCTACAGTGACCACCCTCTTATTCTCCCAACCAATACTTGATTCACTCTCAACCTTGACTGTATTGTACTTAAGATCCATACAACCTTAGGCTAATTTATAAGTGTTTACAATTTGCTTCCCCTGGGTGCAATATTAGGAACATGATATGCAAGCACCAAGAGAGAAATTCTGACTCAATGATTGCTGTAAATGTGTTTCAAGGAGACTCAGCATAATGTGAACACTTGAATAGGGAGCGACACCAAAAGAACAAGATAAAGCAAGAGCCCAGAAGTCGATGAATTCTAACGCATTCCAATTCCTTATTTCAAGATACTATATGAGAAGAAAGAATATAGAAATAAATGTGCATATGCTGCAATGCCTTGGGGTGTCTCTCATGGGGAGGGAGGTAGAAGGAAAGATTACTGCATCACTTCCTGTCTTCTAAGTCTTTCTCCTGTTCTCAACAATGGCTTCAACTTTTCAGCAAGATGAAGTCTTAATTGCCATGGGCTTTCTTAATCATGCTGTATTCCGTTCTCACCCATAATGGAAACGGATTTTGTGAAAAAGAAAAACAATTACTTCTCCAGCTCCTTTCCTGCTTCTCTGTGAGACAAAAATAGAACAATTACCACCACATAGTATGTTTCTTTATGAGCGTGGACCTATAAACCTGTCTTCTCATTTATTATAAAAGTATTTTTCTCCACTTGATTTCCTCTGACTTTATCCTTTTTCATTCTTCTATTGCAAGGGAACCCACTACATACTTCTCCATGTCCCTCTGGTAAATACACTCTTTTACTGGGTCTACTGTGAGTGACTACTACTAGTGATTTGCCAGACTGGTTCTTTAGTTGCATTCCCACATGGCCAGTGCCTCTTCCAAAATAAATTATTTTAAAACATCTGAATATTTGCTGACAGTAATGTGCATTTTAACAGTACAGAAGAGATTTCACCAGCTGACACAGAAATTCTAGAGTAAACAATCAGGCAGTGATATCAATAGGGCCAAGAATTCATTTTTTTTTTTTTTTTAAGAAACTGGATCCTGTCTGTTAAAGATATAATGTAAAATGGTAAAAGGTAACAAAGTAGTGGTAAAGGTAAGATACATAGAACATACAGATGGCAACAAAGGGACTAACAAACAGGCTTCAACTTGAATCCTAGGATTCAAGTCAGTTGATAAATTCTCTCCTCTGTCTTACATGTTCTGTGTTATTAAGGGAGCACTCAAGAGTTTTATATTTTAATTTGGAATTCAAAGATCTTCAAGGGGATTCTGTCTCTGACTAAGGTATCAATAGGTAATCTCACAATATGCCAGAATCCGCTGATAGTAAGAACATCGCAGGAATGACTATTCAGGTTACTATTGCCCAGTCTCTCTCTTCTCAAGTGTGAATTACCAAGAAGAAACTCATCACCTGAATTCTTCTTTTATCAACCATCCCTACTAGAATACTGTGTTTATCAAAATCCATACTCTTCAGGGAGGCAACCTTTAAATGGATCCATGGCCATTAAATCTGAGGGTTCTGAAATTATGGCAAATATTATATTAGTCAACACAAGCTATGTTATACTGTAGTAACAAATAAGTCTCCCAATCTCAGTAGATTAATCCAACAAAAGTTCATTATTTTCTTTGTGCTAAATGTCTAAGGCAGTTTGGTAAATTACACCCTAAGCAGTCATAGAGTGTTCCTGGCTGAGAGTGGCTCCATCTTCTTGTGACACTGCCGTCTCAACATTTGGCTTCCTGTATTGCTGAAGCAGAAAGTAAGAGAGCCAGATGGTCATGCAGGCAATTTTTCCTGTGCACATGTCAATTCTACTACCAGTTCACTGGAGTGAACCAGCTACAAGGCCCTACCTAACTGCAAAGGACCTGAGAAGGGTAGATTTCTGAGTGCTCGGAGAAGACTAATAATTCTACTATCTATATATGGTATTAGTTTCACCTAAACAAGATTTCATAAGGAAAACTCTCACCTACTTACAGCTTTTTAAAAAATATCCTCTATGGTAGTCACTTTTTCCAAAATCTTCATTCTCTAACTCATTCTAGATATGGCAAATCCTGAATTGCAATTAAAATTTTTGAAATTTTATATTAGCTTTAAAAAAATTTTAATATTTATTTTTGAGAGAGTGAGAAGGTGAGGAGCAGAGAAAGAGGGAGACCGAGGACCCGAAGCAGGTTCCTTGCTGAGAGTGGAGATTCCGATGTAGGGATTGAACTCATGAACCATGAGATCATGACCTGAGCTGAAGTCAGACACTCAACCGACTGAGCCACCCAGGCGTCCTATATTAACTTTTAATTGAGATCTTCATATACGATGAAATCATTCACACTAAGTGTGGAGTTTGATGACATCTGGTAATTACATATACCGCCACCACAGCCAAGGCACAGAACAGTTCCCTTACCCTTCATGCTGCCCTTCTGTAGCCAGTTCCAACCCCGACTTCACCTCTGACCTCAGCGAACCATTAATCTCTCTTTAGTCGATAGAATTTGGAATGTTATGAATTTACTTTGTAGAATTTGTTTTATTATCCAAAAGAGAAAATGAGAAGTCTTTTGTTACCTTTTGGAATTGGGACAGGTAATTTGATAAATATGCAATGCTACTCATTATTCAGTGTTTCCACCGTATGATTCAATAGCAGTCCCTTGCAGCCAAACAATCGAAACTGTACAGCGCAACACATTTTCAGAAGGCAACATCCTGGTGATTTATTTGTTTACAATATGCCCATTGGCTTCCCCTATCACATGTTCTGTCACGGTGTTGACTAGAAGATCTCCTTCCACTTTGTGTCTAAAATATAATCAAAATTGAGTTAAGAGAAATAAATAGAGGAGCTTAGGGGGAGATCTTCCAAATTTGCTCCGGGACAAATAGAAAAACTGTTGCCTGCATTGATGACAATAGTTAAGGATGGATCAACACATGTGACTCTGTGTGTCTGTACGTGTGTTTGTGTGTGGGGGGCGGGGGAGGGGTCACTACAGGGAGCTACGACAAGGATTCATCGCGCTGTTAAAAATTCCCTTTCCTCCTCCCTCATCACAGCGCTGTGACAAGGGATCACAGTAAATCCAAGCTTGGGAAATGAGCTGTGTCAGCCCTCCAGTCGGTAGGCACTGCAACAGGAGGCTGTCAAAGCCCCGGAGACCAGGTAAGTTACCCATCCCTTTCAAACCCAATTGTAATTTGTTCTTCCCATCTTGTAGGGAGAGGAAAAGTTGTCAGGAAGGGATTTGCCACAGGGCTTTGGGCACGCACAGTAGTGGCTGGTGGCTTTGTAATAGGGCACCGTAATGGCAGTTGACAGGGAAATTGTTGAACCAGCACAAGTGCAAAGGGCACAAGTAATATAATGCCACCACTGTATGCTTCCTTGAAAGAGAGAGAAGGCAGCTGTTTATACTCCTGGGGAACCAAATAACCTGGGTTAGAGTGCGGAAGGTGCTGGTAAAAGAGTGAAGCTGAGAAGCAGTTGTCTTCTGACTATAAGTGAAGGTCATTGCGTGGAGATACGCAAATACTCAAAACACTGTCTTCAGGAAATCTTCACGGAAATCATACCAGTCTGTCAGGGGCACTGCCAGTGTCAACAACATTCCATCCTGACTGAAGTATTCATCTTTTACTTTAATGGTTCAACAAGTATTTTGTGAATCCCTGCTCTCTGCAAGGTAAAATATAGGGGTCAAGAGATGAGAGCCACATCCAGTGGCTGCGTTTTGCCAGGCAGCCCTATGATAATATTATAATAATAGAAAATACTAATATATAATAATATTATTTGCCTTCACCTCCCCTTTCCCTTTTCCTCCCTTTGCCTGCTGCAACATTACTCCACTCCACTTTCTCCCATCTTTACCTTTCCTGAGAAATGTAAAGTTCCTACTCGTGATGTGTTCTAGACCAGCACTGTCTGAAAGAACATCAGGCAAGGCTGGAAGTGTTCTATTTCTGTGCTATCCAACAGACTAGTCATTACTCACATTTGACTCCTGAGTTATGCAGAAACACTGAGTTTTTAATTTTATTTCATTTTAATTCATTCAAATTTAAGTAGCCACGGGGGGCTAGTGGCTGCTGCTCTGAACATTACTGTTCTGAACATTTTCTATTTCTTTGTGTTTGCCTGTCCCTCAACACTCACCTTGTCTATTTTTCTTCTAAGTAGCAACAAGTTAATAATACGTTAACCCAAAGCAGCAAGGAGTGTTTCAGTGAAGGGCCACAATACCCTCTAAGCTACTATACTGGGTTAGATGGCATTCCCCCTCCAAGATTCATGCCTTTCCTGGAACCTGATTGTGATCTTATTTGGAAATAAGTTTATTGAAGATGCAATTAATTAAGATGAGGTTATACAGGAGCGGAGAGAGCCCTCAATCCAATGTGACTGGTGTCCTTAAAAGAAGAGGAGAGAACGTAAAATAAAAACAAAGAGAGAGAGAGAGAGAGAACACCCTGTGATGACTGAGGCTGGGACTGGAGTGATGTGTCTGCAAGCCAAGAAACTCCAAGACTTGTGAGGCAACACCCAAGTCTAAGAGAAAGGCATGGAACATTCTCTCCTCTGGAGCCTTCAGGAAGAGCACAGCAGTGCCGACACCGTGATTTCAGACTTCTATTCTCCAGAAACAATGAACTGTCCTTGTTGTAGACGCCTTAAGTCACGGTAATTTGTTACCGCCACCCCAGAAAACTAACCAGGTATCTTAGGAAGCCTCACCTGCTTGCAACCTTATATCACTTAATAAGGGCTTTACGGCCTTAAATTTGACACCACAGCGTAACAGCAAAAGTGTAAGACTCGTGGTAGACTGACCAGCAACTGGAATACCTAAGAAAATTGAAGACCAGATGGTGCCTTGCTAAAGTGAGAGCTTCCCATTTCTTCCCATTGAGGCTTTCTTTCTAACCGGACTTTACCTCAGACGCCTGCTTTGCATAGTGTACAACTTCTTTCTGGGCAAAACACGTGACTTAAGTCTTATAAGGAAGCCTGGCTTCTGTCTGCAGCCCATGACTGAGCTAAGGCTGTGATGATCACATTAAGAAAATAAAGCATTATTCATCTGGAGAAAAAACATGACAAGCAATGATGTATTATTCCCAAAATGTAACATTCCAAAAACATCTCTCCTAAAATTCATGGAAATACATACACACATATGTGTGTGGATATTATCTGCAGGCACAAATGTGTGTATAAATGTGGATGTGTCTGAGTATATACTATATGTGTGCATCATGGAAGTGAAATCTTTTTTCCTTTAATGACTGAGTGTTCTCTTAGGGAAGCTCGAGTCCTCCAGAGTGTGCCACAGACCTTCCTCTCAAAGAGACAGCCTTTCATAAGCTAAGTATATATTGAAATCACCTTTGAGGACATGATCAAGATGAACTAGAATTGACCCAGGGGAGCATCAGCGGTTGAAGACTGACATTTCTACACCCCACCTCTACCCCTGGTGAAGAGAAAACCCATATCCAGCACACCACAGTCTGCTTCTCTCCTAGAGAGCCCGGGATTGTTTCCATAAACATGTTTTGGCCATAATATTCAGTCAGGTATGTCCATTTTATAGGTTTTCAACATTCAGGAAATCTAGAATATGTTACAGACAAGTTTTTTGTTGTTGTTGATTGTTTGTTTGTTTTTACCTCCGGGAGATCTCAGGAGCTAGTGACTGGCTCTTTAGATTCACTTGAGTGGACAGACCCAGTGAAGGAAACCAGAGATTTACCAGAACCTACATAAGTAGGTTGAGGAAGCCACTAGAAACTTCTCTCAGAAGGCCACACTTAGAATAAAGAAACAGCTGCTTTTATTTATACAGGTATATGCCTGGGAGTGGCAGTGAAGGCATGAAAACCTTTCCCTATGGTAGGAAAGAACTTATTAGACCATAATTGATGGGATCCAAGAAAGGTTGCAGAGAACGCCACTGCATCTCAGAGGGTTTCATGGCGTTCCCATAAATTTCACTGATGACATTGATCTCAGGCCAGGAGCGAACCTTTGTGGGAGCTACGTTGCTAGGCTTCAGTGGATTCCTCCTTTTTTCTAGAAAGCTATATATCAGCTATAAATTGTTATTGATAAATGTTGGAGCCCAATTCTAGTGTTCTCAGAACTGGTATAGCCTGAAAACATCCCCCATTGTGCTCAGGACTGAAAAAGAACAGACAGTCTGACAGGGTCGTCCACATCTGCTGAGAGCTTGACAAGCAGTAGGGTATTTGGTCTCAGAATAAAAGGTTATGTATCCATGTAGCTGATACACGTTCGTGCCAATGCAGTGCTATTACTCAACCACTGATAACCATCAGCACACTCTACAAGGGAGCTTGGGCTTTGTTAACTTTTCTGCTTTTGCTGAGTTTCTGAGCTTAGGGGGTTCAGTGCCCAGTCATTCTGCTTTTATCAGAGTCCTATTGCTGACATTCCATTGACCAGAAAAGAAATTTTCAAGAGTGCAATTGTAGTGTAGACTGAGAAATACCTCTAATTCTAGTTGGAGGTGCAGGGATTTGATGAAGAATTATATGAAGAAAGTGAATACGGGGTAGACAATTTTATTTCTTAGAAGGTCTGATTTTTATTCAGAAGACAGTGTCTATTGATTCTGTATAAAGGCAGGGCAACTTTTCCTTTATCATGTGTGACTAAGATATATATAAGGCTCTTTTCGTGCATGTTTCTACATCACGGCTGCAAAGGAGAACCAAGGCGCTCCGAGTAGATGGGTCTCAGTGCCATGCAGACAATGGGGGAAGATGTGCACAGGGATGATGTGTTTATTTAGCAAGACCCTGGACAACATTCTGCTTCGATAGCTTTTCTTTACCTACTGAGGTTTTGGCTGTGAATTAGGCATTTGGCCTGTGAAGTCCTATTTTCCAGCAAATACACCCTTCTCTCTCCAATCCACACAAAGGGCACATTTTTAAGTCAGTAAATTTACAAGTTTCCCCATTTTCATTACTTATATTTATTTAACTTATCACTCTTCCCTAAAACCTTTTAATGTCTGTCATTGAAAATCCAAATCACAGATTTGAAAATGATGAGGTCATGCAGACACAACCGAGCTATTCTAGCACTTAAAATGGGGTAAGGTGCACAACCACGATATTGCAATGTGTATTAAGGTGTATTTGGTTTTTTAAAAATCTTTTTATTGGAGAGAATCATACACATGGTAATATAAATAACAACAGAAGAAATTTGGAATTTTCTGTTTGCTGAGGAAAATATTAGTAACCGTTATTTTGCTCCTTAAAATATGTGAATGTTTTGAATTTGAAATCTGACTTCCAGAATGTTTTCATAGATCATATAATGTTCTACCACTCTTAGCTTGACATTTCAAGAAGTAATAGGATATCTAAGATTGCGTAATAAGCGTCTCAATTATTTATTAAGATTAATGGAGATGTATGCACAGTTTAAGAACAAATTGCTATTACTTATTATACCTGAATTTATGATTGCACCAGCTCTGAAGGCAGAATAATCACAAGTCAAGCACCACAACTTAAAAGTGTAGGGAATAATATATTATTAACAGCTGATCTTACAAATAACTAAGGAGTAGTATAAACTGGTTAAGAGCAAGTATGGGGACACCAGAGACACCAGATTTGAGTCCTTGTTCTGCCACCTAGTGGCTGTGTGAGGTAGAGCCTCAGTTTTCTAATGCATAAAATGGGGATAATAACACTTCCAGAGGTGGTTGTTTTTGTGTAAGAGTCAAATAAAATAAGCTATGTAATGTACTTATCAAAGTGTAGCAAATACTTAGTGTTTTGTAGCTAGCATTTTTATAATATTCATGATAAAAATATAACATTTAAGAGTATCTCTAGGTATACAAAGTCAACTCAGGGACTAATGGATAATGAAACAAACAGCATAGCCAGAATCAGTGGAAGCTACGGAAGTGAGGAGTGACCAACCACGGAGGAGTGCATGGCAACAGGACCAGGTGGAGGGTGGGGGCTAAACTGACAAATTGTCCGTGGAATACCACACGCATATTCCAAACGTAATAAAAATTAGTTTATTACTGGGGAGCCTGGGTGGCTTGGTCGGTTAAACGTCCGACTTTCGCTTGGGTCATGGTCTCGCGCGGTTCGTCGGTTCGAGCCCCGCGTCGGGCTTTGTGCTGGCTGCCGGCTCGGAGCCTGGAGCCTGTTTCAGAGTCTGTGTCTCCCTCTCTCTCTGACCCTCCCCTGCTCTTGCTGTCTCTCTCTCTCTCTCTCCCCTAGAAATAAATTAAAATATTTTTAAAAAATAGTTTATTACTAATAATCTCCCAGGGAAATCTTAAGCATGCCAATCACTTCAACTTATGTCTATGTTGACAAGTCCCCAGTATGTAATTTCTTTTCCTCAACTCAGAATACATATTCCTAATTTTGTTTTGACCTCTGTATCTAGAACACTGGCACCGTGTGGGGAAAAAAAAAAAAAAGGTAGTCTCATTATTGCTTATGTTAATTTTATTGTCTAGTGTATTGTTATGGAATTATACTTTGAGGAAAGATAGTCCATAACCATAGTCCTAACAACCAGCCATGACTGAGGCGAATCTCCTGGACAAGAAACCAGAATTCCAGGGAGAAGAGCCCATCTGAATTTGTATCTGGTCTTTGAACCAGGAAAAAAAAAAAAAAAAAGTGTTACCAAGAAGCGGTCCTTGGGTGGTGGAAATTACAAGGGGGCCCACCAGGTGGATGTACGGTAGCAGCCAGCAAAACAAGAGTCTGGAAATTTTTAACGGAAGGTCCACCTGCCCTCTATGACTAGAGGTGGGTCTCTTAGAAGACAAAGTATATCTTGAAGCAAAATCTACAACTTAGGAACAAGTTAGCAATGATGGAATTAAAAAAGCCTGTCTTTTTAACATCGACATTCTAAACTCTCTTCGTTTCCTTTTGTCTTCAGTATTTAGTGACCTTGATTTTTAAAACCAAGACTTTCTCATCTTGGTTAGAGCTAACCAAGAATAAGAGTTTGTTCATGCCTGGATGGCACATTTTACAGGGGTTCTTGGCCCAGAGATGGCAGAGAATTTCATGGTAAGGTCAAGTCAACTCTATGAGTCAGGGCAACTCCATGAGAAGGTAAAAGTCAAGGTGAAGTCTGTGCCCCAAATTCTTCTTTCAGTTCTCATAGCTGCTAAAGATCTGGGAGGTTACAGTAAAGAGCTTTTTCTTTTACCTCAAACATTCAAGAAACCCAGAAGAGAACCTATCTACTACTGTTGGTTACTAGTTCCCCAAATCTGTATTTCATGTCTCTGTTAATACTATTAGGTGGCTTTTTTTAAATTGCTTTCTCATTTGTAAAATCTCAATGTCAATACTCGACCTAAACTACTTCTCAGGATTTACCCTATGTAGGTCATGACTTAATCTCTGCTCTTTCAACGATGTCACTCCAGTATTTTCAAAAGCAACAATCTGGTTCAAATAAATTTTTTCATTGGGTTTTTCAAGGGTCTCTAAAAGTATTCCAGGTCCACCTCTCAACTCTCTTTTACCGTTATATAGCAATGAACAGCTTGTTATTTTTATTCTCATTACATGTATTCCATCTTTCTAAATTTCTATTCAGCTGTCATAAATTTATGGAGCAGAAAATGCATGCCTTCCTTGAAATATAGTTTCCTGTTTACATGGTCTTGATAAATCAGTGTTGATTGACCTTCTACATGCCTTTTTCTGCATGCCCAAGTCCAAATGCTTAATTTTAAGATATCTAAAGACAGGGTCCATAGTACCTTATTTGCATTACCAGCCAACTCTTACCCAAAATAATCTTAAAATTTCCTAACATTTCTGTATTTGTGCCTTCATAGGCCTAAGGTACATATTCTAATTCTCTAATAAATTGCTAAGAGAGAGTTAGCTAGTGAGAATCACTTCGGGGCTCTAGAAAAGGAGGAGATAATGTACAAACGTAAATACTACAAAGCATTTTCTTACTGCGATTATGGCTAAGTTAGCCTTTGTATCTGTGCTCATAATGTGGTGTAAAACATACAAAGAAAAGTAGCTTCTTTATGTGAGTTCATAATATGTTTATTAAAAGAGAACTCAGTAAGTAGAGGAAATCTCTTATCCCTTCCAGCACCTTTAAACTTACACTATGCCCAGAATACCCAGACACACACACACACACACGAACAGTATTGATTTCCAGAATTTCTCCATGGAATGCCAAAAATAATAAACAAAAGATAAATCAAAAGCAACAGCCTCCTTCCATTATGTATTAAATATCTTCCCCATGAAGTTAGGACAAATAGAGATGTATATAGAGAGCAATGGAAACATAAATCTAGTGTCGTAGTAATCGATTTCTGCCTTGTTCCTTTATTTCTAGTAAATAATGATCTTCAGATCTTTCATGGTGGCACTATAGTAAAAGTCAGCCCCAAGATCTCTGGAAGCATTTCATCTTTGATAGAGCCAACGATGCTGCTTCCTCTCCGAAATCCTTACACTCACTCATTTTTACACTCACTCATTTTTTGTTGTGGAGTAGAAACCACATTTAGTAGAATGAGAAGAAACTGACAAAGGATAGTCACTTGAAAAGCTTTCTGTTCAGTTATGTATATGATTAATAAAACACTTTATGTTGTTCTATGTTGAACCAAGAAGAAGACTTCTGTAGAAAACACGGTCCCTGCATTTTACCATTGAGTTACTAAAATGAAGATAAAACATTGAAATGACCAAAAAAAAAAAAAAAGGAAAGTTTTAAATATTAAGTAGACCTGGCTAGAGCTGAGACTCGGAAGAAGCTGAAAGTCTCATCTAACAAGAAAAAAAGGGAAATAATTTAATCTGCTTAGATATGTGAATTCACTAGGCAAAGACTGCTACTGTAATTTTATACAGACCTCCACGTTCCTTCCCATTGCTCATTTCTCAGTAAAATTCATAGGATGATGCATGATCAAGCCAGATCATTAGATTTTAGAGCACAGAGGAAGATGTCGATTTATTTACAAGATAAACAATGGAGGTTGAATTCTGAGTCTGGCACTTAATTATCTATATGCTTTGAAAAAAAATCATGTAACCTTTCTATATAATTAGGTAGCACAAAGATAATAGATGGGAAGTAATAGATAACTGTCAAGCACCTATTTAAAACATGCAATTTGTATATCTTGGTTTGAAACCAAGATGCTTTCTGGGACCAAGGGGAAGGGGTTCCAAGAGGGAAGGAGAGAAAGCAATATGAGGCAAAGGTTAAGAGTTGATCCAGAGTAAGTTCGACAGTGCAAAGCAAGTCCTGTAACTTGAGCCTTTTCTATTATTATTATTAATTTATTTCCTGTTGTTGTTGCTGTTATTTCCAAAGGCAGAAGTCTCATGAAGTAGGCACCATGTCCTCAATGGCCCAGTCTCCAAAGCTCATACATATTTTAACAAAGCCAATTATTTCAGTGAATCATTCTAAGTAACACTCATGCTTTGTTCCAGCCCCTCAGCTGAGGACACACACCTTTTATAAAGGACTATATTTCTCTGAGACAGGGATACAGGAACTGAGTTTTCACAGGACCTGGTAGGTGGATGTCAAAAATAAAATAAATGCTGAATGAATCTTACAGAGAAATCAATTGTGTCAACCACAGATTTTCTGGGTCAGCAGGTTGGATATAATAGAAGTAGTGACAGATGCCTGCAATGATGACTCTTGCAGTCACCAATCAAGCCAGTTAAAAATACAGTGTTTAAAGGAAACTGATACCCTACAACCAAAAAGTTTAGAAGAAACTATGTATTTCATGCCAACAATTAAATCTGGGATGCCATTAATGAAGAGCCCTCACATTCCTCCAACATTCTTCCCCTGTAAAAGTACAGCCCTCACCTTTGGGTAACTGTACCACAGAGTCTACGGAAGCCCATGGACACAATGATGCACTAATACCACGTTGAAGATTTTTTCTTCTTTTAATGAAATCTTGCTATCAGTGCCCCACATTCCCACTTTAACCCGATGGTCATTGTGTGAAAGAGATGCTGCCAGTGACAATTCAATTTGCTTTTGCAAGAATTTGCAAATGTAGGCAAAGTCAACTGGGAACGATTCATCCTTTACACAACTTTTACATTAAGAAGCAGCGAGCTCTATTGGATTACCGTTGTAGAGACAAGAACAGTAAAAACTAAAAATGACATGTTACCTAATCATTACTTTGACAATAATTGTCACGAACAGAATTTCTTTATAGATTTTGGATGTAGCCTTTGAAACAAAAAAGACTGTGTTGGTCTGAGCTAAAAGGATTTTTAAAAATTTAATCTTTAAGAGAAGCTCCTGAGATACAGGCTAAAAGAGTTTATAAAGGTCATAAAAAAATTAACTTATCTTGCTGACTGAAGCTTTTTTAATGCACTCTAAGTTACAAAGGAATCGCATCTGGAGCCTTTAGGCCAATGGTCTACTATATTTTTCTCTCATTACTAAGGACAGCAAAAATCTACATTTGGATTTTTACCACCGCAATCATCTCTGATTCATTAGTCTTCATGACTGAATATGAGGAGAGCATGGAGCCAGTGGTGTAGTGATATTTCGTACTTATCTCATTTGCTCACAAGGCGGTTCAGAATGCAGCCAGGATGGTGAGTAGAAATGGCCTTTTACTGAGACTAACCACGGGTAAGAGACAGACTGACTTCTGTCAGGTCTGTCTGGAAGAAATAAATATAATAAAGGGTCTTCAAGGCAAAGACTATTACTTATGTAAAGAGACATTCATACCTCTCTTCACCTGTCTCATCAAAAAACAAAATGAGAGAGGCCTCTGCAGACATCTCTGTGATGGGGTCGAGTTCATTAAGTAGAGTTGAATCCAGGATACCTGAGTAGAGGAATTCCAACTTGTGAATATCAGCTCCCTCAACCGTAATGAAGGGGTAAAAAATTGGCCCTGTCCACCTCATAGGGGATGATAAAGCACAGATGAAATAACATTTAGAAGACATTGTATTATGACCAAACTCCATATAAATGCTCAACATCGTCATTGTATTGACCATGAAGACCACGATTATGCCAAAAAGATAGATGTATGAATGTAGTTGTATCTTAGTTTAAGTTAACCCAGGAGACCGAGGATTTTCTAAACTCAGTGTCCATATCCTGTCCTTTATCTGCCTAGCATCAAAAGTGACAGGCACGTAGCAGATGCTTAATAAATACTTTTTAAATGAATAGATAATAATCATTTTATAAACAGATTAACTTTAGGAATCTCTTAAGTAAAACAAACAAAAAACCGTATCTCCCATAATTAAAGACAAGCTTCAATTTTTTTAAATCTGTCTACACGATTTATATTTAGGGAGGGATTATAGCATTAACAGATGGGAAAACAAGAATAAGAGACTGCTGGAGTTTGGTGGCCAAATCCATCACATATCAGCCAACACATATGACTTAACCTTCTTCCTCTTTCGTAATACAGAGGTAATAATAACCTCGACCTCAGTTGTTGAGGTTAGCAGTAGAAGAGACCATCCATGCAAAGGGTCTAACATAGAGCCTAGGGCATGGTAGATTCTGAATAAAGGCTGCAATTGCAATTGATCTTTTAACTTCAGTTGTTGTCCTTGTTTCTGTCGTCATTCGACTCATCGTTGTTAAAACATGAGCTTCAGCAAAGGGAGTTTCTCAGACAATTCTGTGAGTAAGTGGGCTAGATGGGATGTCTGACATCACAGTGACACTCAGGCTCTCAGGAGAGCCTGGCTTTAATTGCCATCTTTTGGACCCTTCTTAGGACTGAGCCAATGAACACTTGTCAAGCCTGTTTAAGAGAGAGAGAGAGAGAGAGAGAGAGAGAGAGAGAGAGAGAGAGAGAGAGAGATCCTTTAACCCAGCTGTACTACAGTTTAGGCATTTCCTCTCATGCTGAAGTCTTCTCTTTGCTGGAATTTTGACTGCACTGCCTCCCTCCAACTTAAACTATCTTTCAAATTTAAAAACTCCCAGTAAGCCAACCTTGAACAAGGTGGTCATGTGGGGTGCTTCTCTGAAGTAAAATGCATCTTGTCATTTGTATTCATACCAACATCCCCTAACAACTGAAGATATGGAGTGGCTGGACCACAGAAAGTACTTTTCGTTAACAACAAAATCTAGCATCGTTTGCTTAGCAACTTTTTTTGGTTGGAGATCTTGCTAAGGGTTTCATTCACTTTGGCTAAACTCTGATTGGATTAAAGGTTCATGGCATCCTTATTATTTAATACAACTCATCCCACATAGAGGTCACTCTCTTCTACCCTTTTTAATCATGATGATGATGATTGAGAATTGACACCGTGCACTATTGTGTACTGTCAAATGCATAACAAATACCTTAATCAGGCTTAAATAGCTCCAGAACTACCACTGTTTATGGCAGGTCAGAGGCAAATTTCTGAAGCTGCCAAGTGGAGATGTGAGGACATCAATTTGCAAATGCCCTGCTCCAAATGATATCACCCAATATTATCACACAGTTGTTACTTCCTCTTATACGAAACCATGTCTCTTTCACAGTAGCAATAACCTCGATCAAATACTCTAGGCAGAGGCATTAACTAGAATTAACAACTAGATTATACTAGCTATTTTATTGGTTGAATAAATTTACAAACTCAGAAACTTGGCAGACAAATTAAATACAGCCTATTTCCTTAATAGGTCGAGGAAACGTAAGAGAGGAGAAGGGCCTCTGTAGCACTGTTTCGCGGTAAGTAGATTCAACTGCATCGTCTACTTTTCCTCTTTCTCAGACTTCTAAGCTCAGAGAATACATGTTCAAAATGGAGTCCCCTTTCCTTCTGTAGCCACTGTTTCCAGTTCCCATGTTTCTCCCAGACCAGAAATAACACTCTTTAAAGCTGGTCTGAGTCAAATGTTAGAATGTCCTAATGACACTAAAGTTTCACTTTGTGTTTCCCATTGAAAGAAGACTTATTTCATATTCAGAAGGCAGTGATCATAAGCAGCACATTCCACATTGCCTGACAGGTAGGATTAAGTACATGAGACTGTTTCTGAACTGAAAGGGAGCCTGTTACTCCTTAGCACTTTCAAAGCAAATTCTTTGTCTCTGCTCTAAGCATGCCAAGTGGGAGGGCATTTATTTCCGCAGCAGGAGTCCTGTGGCAACACTCAATCTCTCTGACTTCACATTTATTACACTAAATGACCGATGCACAGTTAATCACTTGGCCTGAGAGCTGGGGTGGGGGTGGGGGAGAAGCACTGGCTTTCTCTGTATGAGTATTGACAGGCTGGCTTAGCGATCAGCCCGCTTGGTGTTTCAGTCAATTAGAAAACACCTTATCCATGAAGTGGACTGACTGTACTTTCAAAATAAACTTGGATTGGACTAGATGCTGCTCTTTTCCAATAATCCTTAAATCATGATCAACGAGGTCAATGTACCTGAAATTATCCATTTTCTCTATTTGGGACATGGTACACTCTGGCTGCCTGTGATGATTTCTAAAAATCTTAGTGGAATAATCAGAAAGATCAATGCCAAAAACTTCTATGCTGATTTTATAACCCCAGCAACCATTTAGAAACATTTTATTTCTCTTCTTTCTCTCAACTCAGAAGAAATCCCTCAACTTCACCCAAATTACTGTGTGGAATGGGTAGCCTACAATAGCAGGTGCTTTTGAATTACATTCTGAGCTCAGGTAAAACATATGAAGGAACTATATTACATTCTGTTTTACAAAAACATTGATCTTTTTGAGATAAAAATCATCTCAAGGCTTTGAGTTTGTATTGCAAACACCTATGACTTTTCTGTTCAAAAGGTCAACAAGTTTCCAGCGACCTTTGTAGGGTCCCTGCACAGGCCTAAAAAGTGCACTTGACAAAGACAGAACAACAGGGGGAAAGCATATAAATGAATTTAACATAAATTTAATGTGGCATAAGAGTCTTTACAAAATAATAATAATAGTAATAATAATAATAAAAACCCAAAAAGACAAACCTGCATATTTTATGCTGAGTTTGATGAAGAGTGGAAGAATATGATAGGTTAAGGAGTGCGAGGTAATGATATTAATAGGGGAAAATTAGCAAGGCCTGTTTGTTCTTCTTCAGAAATGAGAGGTCAGGCGTAGGAAGGGCATCTCTCACATGAGGGTCTTACGGGTCTGTTTCACTGGAAAGGTGAGGAAGAAAGAGGCCACAGTTACCTCCCTGCATCTGCACTTCATCTCAGCTTTAATACTCAGTAAAGTGTCATTTTTTAATGTTTTTTATTTATTTCTGAGAGAGAGAGAGCATGAGCAGGGGGGGTCAAATAGAGAGGGTGACACAGAATCTGAAATAGGCTCCAGGCTCTGAGCTGGCTGTCAGCACAGAGCCTGATGAGGGGCTCAAACCCACAAACTGTGAGATCATGACCTGAGCCGAAGTAGGACACTTAACCAATTGAGCCACCCAGGTGCCCCTAAAGTGTCATATTTTAAGGTACCCTGTGCCAAATCCCATCAACCTTCACCTCCTGCCCACCAATCTGCCAAGTCTTGTGGATTCTACTTATATAATACCTTGTCCCTCCTAGTCTATTCCCACGGCTACTGGCCTGGTTTAGGCCTTCATTACCTCTCTCTAGGGCCAACTGGTCTCCTTAATTCCAGTCCTTCTGCTCTTTAATCGACTTTACATGCTATGATCACATTAATCTTACTAAAGCATACATTAGATCATGTCATTTCCTTGCTCAAAAATCTTTAATGGCTCCATATTGCTTAATTTTAAAAGTCTAAACTGCTTAGTCCAGGGTTCAGTGACCATCCCCCAGCCCATCTACCTTTCCAATCTTATATGCCTCTACTTGTCTTCATCCACTCGCTCCTTCGGTAACATGGAATCAGTCACTATTCATCACTCACCGTCTCTGTGTAGAATTTCCCCTTTCTGAGTGTTTGACCATGCCCGCCCCACCACCGCCACACTGGATTTCCCTTTCCTGCCCCTATTTATTCTGCATGGCCAAGTTCTACCACTCAGCTTTCCCTCATTTCCTCCAGTTAAAAATAATGTATCCCTCTCATGCCACATAGAACTGTATCTATAGATCTTATGACACTTTTACCTTGTGCAATAGCTCTGCATATCTCATGTGCCTTTTTTAATATTTATATAAATTCCTTGAAAGTAGAATAGAAGTCTAATTCATGTTTACATCCTCTCATAGTACCTATCACAGCGACTGCCATATTGTATCCATTTAATAAATATTTATTGATGTACTTCATTCACAAATAAGTGGATGCATCCTAATTTACTATCCTTAAATCACCATAAATTTATTTTTCCAGACACCTGCTTTCACCTATTCAGATCTTGAAACATTCCAAATTCTAACAGATGTTTGGGGACAGCTGGGAGAAATTACACTGCAGACACCAGATCATCAGTTTAGCTCTCAGGCTCACATCTTCACCTGGTTATGTGTTCCAGACAGCTGGGCCTTCTTGGAAATGCACTTGGCTTTAGGAGCAAGCTCTGTTTGTAATACTTCGATAGCATTCCAGAATAAACATGACGGGCCTTGATGTAGAGTAGAATAAGTGTGAGCCTGTGATCTATTTATGTTCTTCGGGGACTTACAGTGGACTCATTTTGCATTTGTAAAAATGCTTCTAATCTTGAGGCCTCCCTCAATGTCAGATCACAGTAATTTTACCTTTAGTAAAGATAGTTTGGGTCCTCTGTAATGGGGGAAATATGAGTAAGGAAAATGTACAGTTCAGCATATGCTGGAGGCCAGAAACAAGACCAAATGATGCATATTTAGGCTCACTCTTCCTGAATTGGATGCATGCTCTGCATCTGAGTGTGCGTTAACTTCGGCTATTCAGTCACTTTTAAGACTTGTCTGCTCTGAAACTGTTCCTAGCATTCTTTTGGGACTCTGGCCAGAGGTAGAACATTAGTGACTATCCATGTAACCTAATCTCCCATGGGGCATTTTATTCCGTGCCCTTTGTTTTGTTTCTTTCTACTTGATTACTCACATGTAACCCTTGCTGTACTACTCTATGTTGGGTTGGTGTAGACGGGGGGAAAAATACTCACAATTGTCACGAGTAGACACCAGTTTATAAATAGTACCGGTTTGACTGTGCACTGGTTTTCTGAATATAGGAAGGTCAAGAAAAACATTTTCTTTTGAAATGAAAAAAGGAGGTTAAAACAAGAGTTTTAATAACAGGCTTGACACAGAGCAGTGTAATACCAGCATGAATTACACTTGGTACCAGACTTTTATTGGAAGTCCTAGATTGCTTTGTTCCTGTCCCTGACATAATATTCGGAGTTGGGTTTATATTTATCCAGAAGAGACCTGCTTGCTATAGTCTATGCAAATCAAATGCTTGATTTATGCACCATTCTACTGGAGGGTATAACATTAAATTTAATTTTGTGAGGAAAGCCTGAGGTGTTTCAGTGCCTGGGCTTGACATTGTGAACTAGGCAGAGAGGTGCACAAGAATTCATTATGGTTTCCAATATGCGAAATGCAGCATTTGAATGAAACATTTGTCTCTTGTCAAAAAGGCGTAATGTCTCTTCTTGGTAAAATATTTCCACCCCCACCCCTCAGGACACACCGGCACATTTTTGGCCTTCAACATAGATCTTGATGAACGATGAGTGACTACAGGCATTTGAGGGACTGCGGAGACATCAGATGACATGTGTCTGTGAAATGATCAATTATCAATAATATCCACTCAACTGAATTCACCATGACTGTTGAATGGTGCCACAGTTTGTATAACTGTGTTAATTGGCTATATGACCACTTTGTGATTTTTGGTCTTTAGCTGGATGTAATTTGCCAGTCCTCTTGCTCATTACTGGTTGGCTCCCTTTCCCATCCCCTACAGCAAATATTCAGCATTTAACTACATTGTCCCCAGTATCCCAGCCTCAATGCCAAGTGCTCAGCGTCAGCAGAAATCCTGCCATTTGCTTCCTAGGGAGACTCAGGGCTGTCAGGCATCAACACCATGGCCATGTCTTCTCTATACTCAACACTCTTCTAGTATTATCACCATCGTTGCTCCTCCATTGCTCATGGAGAAGAGTCTACACCCTTTGACATGCAGATAAGGCCTTTAGTAACCTGCTTTCCCTTACTTTCCCATCCACACACTCTAAGCTCTCCAAGGGGTACCTTGGCTCACTCTGCCCCCTCTGCCTAGAATGACATTCCCCTGCTTTACCACCAGCAAAATAATCCACTTCTCTCTGAAGCTTTTCTCTGCCAAGAGAGATCTGCTTACTCCGTTCATAGCACTACAGTTAGCTGTATTACATTTAGGGCCACTTGTACTGGGCCTATCTTGCCACCAGTTTTAAATGCATCCTGTTTGGTTTTGAATCACCCAGAGCACATAGCACAGACTATGGTGCCTAGTAGGTACTCTACATGTGTCTAGAATTAAATTGAATCAAATGATCACTGTGGTGGCTAGAGAACAATAAATGTGTGTGACGCAGAGATAACTAATATCCATATCATCTCAATGTTTTCTACATTTTGCCAAACTAATACAAGTCAAATCATTGATCCAAACTTTTATCTTTAAAAATTCTAGGTTTGGAGCCTAGCAGTGACATAGTTATACTTTGAACTTTTTCTTTAATTATTATATATGCATTTGTGTAATCTATGAAATCAATATAGATTCACGAAGTCTTAAGCATATTTTAATTCTCCAGTTTCTTTGAAGTTTGCATAAAAATAGGATTCATTTTATACAAGTTTCCTGAAGAAGCTCTCCCTATATGCATACCTCCTAAAACATTCTTATTGTCTGAATAGTCAGAAACACTAATATTCATGTTTTAATATTAAAAATTAAATTACAAAATTAATATTGAATTATAAAATTAAAAATATTAAGTATTTAAATAATATAAGTCCATTAGATTCAATTATGTCAGTTGATAGAAGTCAGTTAAAAATAACTACATCCTTGGGCCTCCTGGGTGGCTCCGTTGGTTAAGCAGCCGACTTCAGCTTAAGCCATGATCTCACAGTTCATGATTAGAGCCCTGCATAGGGCTCTGTGCTGACAGCTCAGAGCCTAGAGCCTGTTTCAGATTCTGTGCCTCCCTCTCTCTCTGACCTTTCCCTTCTCACACTCTGTGTTTCTCTCTCTCAAAAATAAATATTTAAAAAATCTTTTTAAAAATAACTACATCCTTGTATGCACTATACCTAAATACTATGCCTGTGAAAATTCCACCGAAGTATGTTTATTTACATGTTTATTGCCTGCGACTGTGAAACGAGAGAGGCACACTTTTAATGGAAGGGAGAACCCTTTAGCTTCCAATCCTTGCCTCTATTCAATGCAAACAGGTAATAGAGGGGACCAAGTCCTTCCCCTTCAAAATAGCAGTCAGAGTGATAAAATCACCACTCCAAACCATGGGGCCGCTGGCCAAAAGTGACAAAAGGGATACCGATGTGGTGTGCAAGTCTGTGGACTGGAGAACCCAGGTTAAAAGGAAAAGACTTACTGAAATGCGCTATCCTCACTCATTCAAAACAAAATTACCTCTGTCAATTAAATATTGCCTTTGGCTTTATTCTCCACCTTGACTTTCCAAGAGTATCTGTGCACCCAAGCACATGCACACACACACACACACACACACACACACACACACACACACACACACACACACACATACCTTGACTCTCATTGAAACTTATTTCCCAGAGTTTTTAAGGCTCTTGTCTATTGGGAGGTAAGTAAAAAGCAGGTCCCAGTTCTAGAAAAACCTGTGAAGGAAGGAAAATTAGTTACATCTGCATTCTGAAACCTAATTGCAACAGTTCCTCAGAATAAAAGCCCTTGACTAGAAATCAGAATTCTGTGATCAGCTCTGCCATGGAGCAAGCTAAACAGGACAAACTAAGCAAGTCATTCCACTTTCTGAGTCTCAGTTTTCTTCATCTTATGCTGAGAGAGTTAGAGAAATAGTCCCCTGTACTAAGGAGAACAGGTACTAGAGGTAAAGAGAAAGAAAGGCTTTGGAGAAAAGATAAGCAGGTACAGTAAGGGTACTGTCTTAATGGATAAAGGGAAATACGCGAGGTGATAGTGAAGCTAGATTCTGGAAGCTGTTACAAGCTGAGCTAGACTTAAGCTAAAGCAAAGGGAACCCCTTTGAAACAAAGTTTCAATCTGTTGACCTTACGGTTAACTTCATTGTGAGAGGTTATTGAACAGAAATATGAGAGGATGGAAATAATTGGAATACTAGTTGCCAGGATGAATTGCGAGGCAGCAAGTTCAAGGAAATCACATATTTTCCATCATGAAAATCTGATAAGGGCCTCCACTTGGGTGGTGTCAAAGAGTAATTCCAGCCCTTACTGAGGACCGGCTTCCCTCAGACTCAAGTCAGCCCTTATAATTGAGTTGCTTGCATGGATCTTCTTGGGAATTTGAGTTACTATGCGATTGAAGGTACCATGTGAATTCAGACTCAACCCAGTCTCCTGTGTGTCTAGATTTAGAATGATATATAGATGGTACGGCACTTTTTAAAAATACCACAAATGGGATAAATCCAGCTCTTAAACTAGAATTAGATCAGTCTAAGAAATACATTTTTATAGCACTTGCTGAAACCCATGAAAGAATTACCTATATTGATTTGCACGTTTCTATCATGCCCTTAATGACCATTATACAAGAGAGTGTGTTCCATGTACCACGCACTGTTTAAGGCGCCTTACCTGCAGCATCTCATTTAATCATCACCAAATCTCTGAGGTAGGAACTGTTAATACAGATGAGAATATGCTACACAGAGAGACTCAGTAACTTGCCCACATTTGTATCACAAATCAGTGACAGACCTGGGAATCCAATGCTGGGGTGCAGTCCTTCCTTCTTGCCTCTAAACACATTGCCTCGGATCCAAAATGGTTGGTGTGTAGGAGCAGCGCAAGTTTTCTCTTCACACCCATCCCCCCTCAAAGGAAACAAGTGTTCATGACGGGTCAGTTTACTCCAGGACCAAGAATGTTATGGAAGACAGAGGATGAAGATTTTTGTTACCTTGTAACAGAAATGCCCTTCAGAGATGAAATTTATCATAGCACAACTCAGATCCATCAGTGCTTCAACTCTCCACCTGTTCCCAGTGGTGCAGCAGGGGTGAGACTGTGCCAAGGGGTCCACCCTAGTCAATGATAAATACTCTTCTTGGAAAACTGTTCTGTTGCTCTGAGTTTAAATAATTGCTACAGAGAGGGTTGAGTTTTAATAATACATATAAATTTTAAATCATTACATTTGTATTTCTGATCCTTTGATAAGATACTTTATATTCTACCTGGAGGTTAATTCAGAGAACTCCAATGATACAGTCCATTCAGGCTTGCTTTGGCTATAATTTGTGTCTCTACTCCTGTGGTATTACCTACGTTTCTCTTTAAATAATGATTCTAGGGGCACATGAGTGGCTCAGTCAGTTGAGTGTCCAACTTCAGCTCAGGTCATGATCTCCCAGTTTGTGAGTTCAAGCCCCTTATCAGGCTTGCTGCTGTCAGCTGTCAGCTCAGGGATCCTCTGTCCCCCTCTCTCTGCCCCTCCCCTTCCTATGCTCTCCCAAAAATAAATAAATATTTTTTGAGGATTCTAAATAATAATAGCACTGTGCTTGTAAACCAAGGAAATAGAACTGGAGTTAGTTCAATTATGTAGTTCATTCTAAAGCAATGGATTACATCATGTCAATGTTCTCTCTCATTCAGCCAATTTCTGGTTTTTGCAGAAGAAGAAAAAAAAACCTCAGAAGTTTTTACGGTATATATAATATAAACTTATGGTAAATTGTATCCTGAAGATACTGTACTGAGAATTTTTTGACTCTTCTAATATTGATCCTGAAGGAGCAAAAAATGGACAGTATTGAAATTCCTGCAACTTTTTATAAAATGGTATTAGTGAGGAGTTTCTGATAAATAGAGTGTTATTTGTAAGCCTTTTCCTAACTATTTTAATTATTAATCTCATCATAGGAAAAATATTTCATATTTCAAGGGAATAAAAATATTCTCATTAAACTATGATCAAAGATGGTTTTATATATCTGACTATACTGAACACAAATATATAAAGATTTATCTTTTTTTATTCATGATATTTATCTTTTTCTAACTGACTTATTATGCTTAACATAATACATTCTAGTTCCATCCGTGTTGTAGCAAATGGCAAGATTTCATTCTTTTTGATTGCCAAGTAATATTCCATTACACACACACACATGCACGCACGCACTCACGCACACACGCATTCATATATATATATATGACATCTGCAAAGATCTATTTTAACAAGGTCACTGACAAATTTGCAGTAGGCTTGAAAACATACAGAAACTCTAATACTATTGCTTACTACTGTAACAAATAAGTTTTTCTTTTTTCAAAAAAACATGTTAATACAATTAATCTACACTTTTTTCTTTTGTACTATAATACTTATTTCATTCTTTAAGTTTCTAATGTTTTTTTTATTGGCATGATTATATATACCAACTTCAATTTTGAAAATGTAAACATCTACATTTCTTTTCTGGCTCTTATTATTTTTTGTTTCATTTCATAATTGCTGAAAATACTTCTGTCATATAGAGGAAGATTATTAAACAATGATTGTCCCTGGGTATCAAATGATAGGTATGACCCCACATATCTGAGCTCTGAATGTGGGAATGAAGGCACACACCCAGACAGACTGCCACTGTATAGTTGGATCCTATGTATTCTTATGCTTCCAAGATTCTGTTGCAAAATTCCTGGTCACTCTGATACAAGCACCCTGGGATGTTAACACCCAAGAACACTTGGAGCCTAGAGTGTCACCAGACATCCAGTGAAGATGGGGTCGGGGTCCAGTTTTCATTGAGCCTATTTCCTGCCCTGAAGGACACATGAATGTTATTGCATTGGGATCCTTGGCACTTGGGCCACAGAAACCCTCCTTTACACATGTGATGATTAAAAGCCTTGGCTTTGGTGAAGGTGGGATCCCCTTGGATTCACTCTATTCAGTGCATAAATGTATTTGATTTGTTTCCTGGAAGTTGTAGTAGTCCAATAGCTCGTGTCTTAGCTGGAATTCGAATCTTTCTTTTGTTAGGTGGCACTCCCCGGGACAGAGGACACCAGCTCTGCTTTAAGCCTTAAGAAAAAAATCCTTCCCTTTCTCTACCTTTTGTTTCCTTTTCCTGGCAGCTATCATTTTGGATTAGCTAGAGGATGGTGAGGCGGCATTCAACCCACTCCTAATCTAGGGAGATTATGATCCTTATACGCATTAGATCATCTAGAGATCTTATACGCATTAGATCATCTAGAGATAGACATGCATATGAAGTTTGACAAGTCTCTGCTTAAGAACAATTTATTGAAAGTACTGGTTCTTGGGGGCACCTGGGTGGCTCAGTTAAGTGTCCAACTCTTGATTTCAGCTCAGATCATGATCTCACAGTTCATGGGTTGAGCCCCAAGTCAGGCTCTGAACTGTTAGTGTAGAGCCTGTTTGAGATTCTCTCCCTCCCCCTTTCTTTCTGCCCCTACCCTGCTTGCATGCATGTGCTCTCTCTCACACAGAATAAATAAACTTAAAAAAAAATAAAGTATTGGTTTTTAAAGTACAGTATTGGTTGCATTAGTGGAACATGAAATTAAATTCTTCGTTGGTATAAGTAGCAATCAAAAAATAGAACTGGGTAAAATTTTTATTATTTTTTATTATTTTTTAAAGAATTGGATAGAATTTTTTATTATAAAATTTTTGTTTGTTTGTTTTTGAGAGAGAGACAGAGTGCAAGTGGGGGAGGGGAAGAGAGTGATGGAGACACAGAATTTGAAGCAGGTTCCAGACTCAACAGCTGTCAGCACAGAGCCCCATGCAGCGTTCCAACTCACATGAGATCATGCCCTGAGCCAAAGTCCAACACATCAAACTGATCCACCCAGGTGCCCCTGGATTGAATTTTTTGAAACTCAGAGTGCCCTATTCATTATATGAGAAATGGGTTTTTTTGTTTTGTTTTGCAACAAACAAGCAACCACAAGCGGTGGAGGGGCAAAAGGAAAATTAGAGAGCGAATCTTAAGCAGGATCCAAGCCCAGCCCAGAGTCCAATGCAGGGCTGGATCTCACAGCCATGAGATCATGACCTGGGGCCAAACCCAGAGTTGGATGCTTAGCCAACTGGGCCACATAGTCACCCCAAGAAATATTGCTTTTGAAATTTGGGAAGATTCCTGCTTTGGGGGGTTGTGTATGTGTGTCTGTGTTGGATGGCAATGTAAAATATATTTCTAACTTGGGAACACGGTCAAAAATGTCTGCAAGTCATTGAGATGAAAGACCAACACTGGAGGGCAAGCTTAGGGATGTCTGAGAAAATCTATCTCCTTGTCTTCGAAGGCCCGAAGCTGTTACCTGCCTTCCCAAAGGAGATCTTGTAGCTCCTCCTGGTTCCAAGGAGGTTTCCAAGGCCCTGCCCTGTGACCTCTCCTTCAGACACCTAAGAGGATCTGAGAAGACTGATGGAGGAACATTCTCGTTCACACCAACACTGACAAAATTCTGCATTTGTTCTAAAACCATTAATGAGGATTAGTCCGTTATGCTATTTTCTGTTCCCTTATTAACTGTTCAACATGAAGAATTTCTTTACAAAGTTAGATAAAAGAGGGGGTGGCTCAGTGAGTTGAGCGTGGGTTCGAGCCCCACATCAGGCTTTTCGCTGACAGCATGGAGCCTGCTTCAGATTCTGTCTCCCTCTCTTTCTCTGTCCCTCCCCTGCTTACCGCACCGGTGCTCTCTCTCTTCTTGCTCGCTCCCTCTCTCTCAAAAATAAACATAAAAATTTTTTTTTTAAGAAATTAGATGAAAGAAAACCCTCTTCTCTGTAAGTTGGTAGGTGTCCTCCCTCTGACCTTGACTGCTGGAAAGCTCCGAGGCTTCTGGAGCATTTGACCCTTGTCACTGTGATGTGGTTAAGCCTCTTCCATTCCTTAGTCCTGGCTTTCTTTCATGTGTTTGCATTGTGTTTACTCCATTTTAATGACAGATGCCCAAATCCCTTTTGAAAAGAGAGAGAGAAGGTATGTGGACAATATAAATGTCACTCCCCTGGGCAGTGAGGGTTTCTATGGTTGGGACTGAGTCTCTTCTCCATACACCCCTTCATGCCTGCCTCACCAAGTTTGGTGAATAAATCCCAACTCAATTCCATATTACAGACATACAAAATGGAGGGAAAAGCAAGCCAAAAAAGAAAGAAAGCTTGATTTTAATGTAGACTAAATGCCTACTTACCTCTAACTGATACTTCTCTTCTCTTTTCATTTCCTCTTTTATTCTGTCTCACATCCAGGCCGTGTTGATGACTACACACTCTGTCCATACCAGTTGCAGACCACAAGACCTGTTCGTGCCTGGAGAAAAGGAAGAAAACATTGGAAAAGGAGAACCAAGAAAAACAAATAATTCGAAGCTGACACATTGGAAAGTTGAATAGTGAATACTGACCATGGGCCAAAGAAGAGGGATTCATAGTATCCCTGTCCCTTTCCCTGACTGATTTTTGTCCACAGCACAAATAACCTTCTAATATACTATATCATTTACTTATTTATTTTTCATTTGCCCCTTCCCGCTAAAATGTAAGCTCCATGAGAGTAGGGATTCTTTCCCACTGCTATATCTCCAGTACACTGCACATAATAGTTCTCAATTAGCTCCAGAAACCACTCTTACCCAATATTCTATTCTACTTCTTGTAACAATCATTAGTTTCTGCCACTCTACCTTCCCCAGCCCCACCACAGCTAACCAGCTTACTTGAGTCTGTACGGCATGAACTTCTATCTAATATAAGGAAAGGGGACAGTAAGCTTTAAGGTTTAAGAATCCTAAGTTGAGTAGGACTTCTGTGAATCTTCTAAACTCCAACAAATCCTCAAACACTCGTAAGGGAAGCTGTGGTGTTCTTAGGTCCTAATGTACTTAGTGACCAGGAGACCAGCTCGGGGGTCTCCCTGCAGCCCTGTCTGCATATCAACGGCTACCAATACAAACACAGCTGTCAGGCTTAATGGGCTCTTTCTCCATTCCACCCACAAACAAACTGGAGAGATCAAAAAAATAACTTAAGTGTACCAGCATAAAAGCCACTCACTAAGCTGGGATTCCAGTCTTCTTTCCTTTGTGTTTCATCAAAAAGAACAGGGATGCAGAGATAAATAAATGCTTTGGTTTATTTTAAAAGTCCTGATCACTGACAAAGCAACAGGACAGAGATCAAAGCCTACCAGATTTTGAGTCAGGAGATCCAGGTTCTAGTCGTACTTTGGTTACCCCTATAATTCTCGGTCAATCAAATTCTATCTGGGACTCAGATTTCTGGTCTGCAAAATGTGGATGATAACCTTACTAACCTCAGGTGGTGGCTATGAAGGTAAAAGCAAACAATGGGTTATAGAAACAAGGAATCATATTAATATAAAATAGTATCAGTTGTTACCCTCCCCTGAAATTAAAAAATATAGAAGTGGATATAGATATATATATAGAGAGAGAGAGAATTCAAAAGGTTACTAGTATGTAGAAAGGGCAGTAAAAAATGATAGGTGAATATCCAAGGATATGTCTATAAGACAGCAAAATAATTTTCTACTTTCTGAGTTTGCCAAGTAAGGTATTTAACAACACTGCTATATATATATTATTTCCCCATTTTAGGGATAATAAAGTGAGGTTTATAGATCACTGATTTATTCAACACACATTTATGGAGCACCTCCAATTTAGGCGCTGAAATTCAGTTACTTTCCCAAGGCAACATTACAGCCAGGCCACAAAATCAGGATTCATACCTAGGTGTGCCTAAGTCTAAAACCCACTCTAACGAAAATGATGCAAAGTCTCTGGAAACTGTTAGGAACCCTGGAGCTCATTCCTTCCCAAGCTTCTACTCCATGAAAGATTAAATTCCATGGAAGGATCTTTGAATATTAAAAACTAAGATGAGAGCATCGACAGGCTACTGATAGTATTCCCAGGTGACATAGCCAGCATACTGGATGACAAAGCAGAACCCAGTAATTCAGTTTAACGATTATTTACTGGTCACCAAGGATGAGCCAGGTAATATGCCAGGTAATTGTGGAGACACAACATGAATAAGTATGTTCCTTCCCTGGAGAAACTCAAAAGCTAAGAGAGGAGACAGAGAAGGGAAAGGACAAAGGCACTGAAGGACAGCTGGAGGCTGAGCAGGAGAGCCAAACAGCCCCTGGGTTTAACTCTATGCGTCTCTTTGTTGCTTTTCATGTGAGTGTGGAGGTTGGGAGGACACTAAGGCTTCACAGAGCTGAAGCAGGTAAAGTTTCGAACCCCGCAGGTAGGTTATATGAGGTATGGGTGAAATTCAAGTTTTATTAAAAACAGTCTTTTGGCAGTACTAACTAAACGTACTAACGTGTGATTAGTACTTCACGATTCCCAAAACATTTCTTCAAAAAGATGATCCCTTCCAAGTGAAAACTTTATGATTTACCAAACAGCCTTGATAACTTTCAGGAAATGAAGATGCAGAAAGTCTGCACTTTCTGCACTTTTCTTCTCCATACAGAATTAACCTTCATTTATCCAATCCCTCAGGTTCATCAGTATTAAGAGTTGCATGTTAAATTAGTTTCTATTGCGAGTGGGGGTGTCAGGGAAGGAATATATGCCCTCTTTTTTTTTTTTTTTAATGTTCTGAAACATATGTGGCAGGCAGGCATCTCAGAAAAATGAGTCACATTTCCATATGAAGATACAGGATTATCAGTAAACTTGATGAAATCTAAGTTCTCTTTGCCAGACATAATTGCCATACAGGAGCGTTCCTCTCTCCCTGTTCTCAATCTTCATTATTATGCATGCAGCAGCGAGCACACTGTAGAGCAGGAAGGCATGGTTAATCTCTGAAGTTTAAAGTTTGTTAAAATGCACATAACTGCACATATTAAAAATCATAGCTTCTTCTGTCTCCCAAATGCATAGGGGAACTAGGGTTGAAATTAAAGATAAAAAAGAAAAGTGCAGAAGATTGTTCTGTTTCTCTCTCTGTCGTATACTCATCAGGATAGAGCTGCATCACAAGTTCAATGAAATAAAATTAGTTTTATAACTCAATGGGAGTTCTAGGAGAGCACCTGAACACAGTATTTGCAATGAACATTTGGAAAGTTCTAGTCTCTCAGCCCCAAAGCACCGATGCAGGTTCTGTAAATATTAATGAAGAATAACCACACCAACAGGTAAACCGTTCTCTAATGTTCATTTCCTCTTCCTTTTTTTCTCCCAAAATGTTCCTTTCAATGCCTCTTGAACATCTTAAGCAAATGTCTCAGGCTTTGTGCCCTACACTTAGAATCATACTTGCTAGCCTAATTTCATATAGAAGGCTTTAAAACTGGAGTTGGCTCAGAAGCTACTGGTTTTTCAATGGATACTTCCATACCCAGGCTGGGGTGACCTGAAGCAGGCTTAGCAAGAATAGCTGGTGAAGATTTCATCTCCAAGTCACCAGTGAATGTCCAGGATGGGTGCATAAGCAGTGGGAGCTTGTTCAGGAAAGATGTCACAATGAAAAGAAGGAATAGGCACTCATGGGGTTTCTACGCAGGGTGTGGTGATTTGCTGCATTATCTCATTCAGTTTTTATAGTTCTTTGAGGTTAACATTATTATACTTTCTTTACAAATTCGTTCATTCATTCAACAAATATTTTGCAAGCATCTATTACATACCATGCATTGTTCACAAGTAAGCTAGACTATAAGGTCCTCTCTCTTACGGAGCTTCATTGGATGATATAAATTTGAAGAGCTTTAAATCTACAGATAATTAATGCATAAATATTAATAAAAGGCTACCAGATCAGTTGCTAGACATTTCAGATACACATTCAATATCTTTGAAGTGCTTCGTGAACTGTAAAGCAAACATAACAGCTTCACTTATAGGATATTATATGTATATTATAGGATATAATATAGGATATTATATATATGTATACATATGAATATTTCTGATCTGGAAAATGGGGATAAAAATATCTACTCCCAGAGCTGCTTTAAGGGCTATAAGAGATAGTATATATATATTTATAGGCTCAAAACATGGTATTTGCCTCTCTATTTCACTTCCTTTCCCTCCAAATTATTAAAATATGATTTATCACTAACTGAAATGCAAAATAAGAAACATTGATACTGGATTTCCAAGAAGAGAGAAGTGATGAAAAGGTTTTTTATCAATGGAACTTACCTATGAGACAATCCCATTGACTGACATCTATGGATAGCATGATAGAGGAATTTGGTTAAATCCAAACCAAACAAAACAAAACCCATATTTTTGTACATCTATACCATTCTATAACCTGTAACAAATATATACAAAATTATAGTCCAGCTTAACTGCAGCAAATTTTTATGATAGGTTCTCTACATTCTTCTTCTATTATATCTAAAATTTACAGTTTCGAGAAATATTTGAGAAGGAAAACAGCAATACTTGATAAAACACCAAAAAAGACTCATTGATGCTGCCCATGGTTAAATATCTAATAATAAACCTATGATGAACTGCCTAATGTTCATTGTGATTTCATTTTTCTCATTCTCTCTCTTCCTCATTTGTCTCAAATCTGTCAAAGAGAGTACAAAATTTGGGAAAACATATTGTCAAAAGTCTCCAGAAGATGGTGATAAAGCATTACCAGATTGGATTTAGGCTTCCTTACCACCACTTAAAAAGATATTGGTGGCACAATTTTTTTTCTTCTTCCTGAAAAACTGTTAAGGAAAATTCCAAAACAGAAGACAATGTCAAAATAATCCTCTTACTAGAAGTTAACAATCCAAAGGACCTTATTATCCAAACTAGTTTCCAAATTTCCCGAAAGTCCAAAGACCTCCCTGGAGGGTTTTATTTTTCATCTCAAGAGCCAACATAGAACCCTTTTTCTTCTTACAATAAATACCCATAATAGAGGTGATCAAAATAATATTTTGGTCCAGAAAGAGTCTTTATCCTGATTTCCAAAATCATTTATTTATTTCTTTTCAAAATCTTTTAAATATTTCATTTCAAAGATGAACCATAATTAGGCATAATTATGTTTTGTGATGATGTCCTCTGGGAGAAAACAGTTTTGACATAGTCATGCGACCTTATATGAATGACTGCTCCTTTCTCTGCTTGTTCTTCAGCTGTAGAATGAAAGAACTATTACACCCATCGTTCTCAACAAGAGGTGATCCCCACCCCACCCCCATCCTCCCTATCTCTGGAGATATTTTTGGCTTAACAACTGGGGGGTGCTACTGACATCTAGTGGGTAGAGGCCAGGGATGCTCCTAGACATCCTACAGTGTGCTCAACAGCCCCCACAACAATGAATTATCCAGCACAATATGTCAGTTGCGTCTAGTGAGAGACTCTACATTATAGGATCCATGCAGATGTCTTCAACTTTGAATTTTACAAGGCTAATGGCTATGTTATATGAGATGGGATATATATTACATATTATATATACAATCTTGAATTTGTATTAAAACCAAACTTCCAGCTTAAATAAATCTCATGCTTATCTTAAAGTTCTGAACAGTAAGAAGGAAACGCAAGAACTCAGAGGCTAGCTAATATGTGTTATGTATCCACAGTAGACATACAGCACATAGGCTGGAAAAGATTTCAAGATGTATTTCCAAATGAAATAAAAACTCAACCACTGTGGGTCACACCCAGAATACACTGGCTGGAGAACTGCTGCATGACCTGCATGGTCTATTAACAACATTTTTACTTCAAGCCAAATCCTGACTGAAGCTGAGATGTTTGGCTCAAACTAAAGTGAGACAGTTGTGAAGAGCTAGTTTTTCTAGCAGAGAAGTTCACAGTGATTTTCAAATCATTCATTCTTTAAAGGAATCAATGGAGAATGGATAGGCAGTGGTGAAAATGGCAGCAGTAGCAGAGACTTCAAATATGCTCGATTCACACATTAAAATGATTTGGCAAGAGAGCCAAAGTCAAAACTCAGGACTACATTTACAACAAAATGAGGGGGTATTAATCCAAAATACAAGCAAGTGGAGACAAACCACCAACAGCTGCAAAATCTGCCTTGGGCCATTCCTGCAAGAAGTAGAAAAAAAAAAAATAGAGGTCCATGGTCTGAGAACAGGAGACCCTCCAAAGAGCTGACTGGTATTACTGAAAATCATGTAAGGCCAACTTGAGAGTCATGACTGACACCAGTATGGTCTTGCTCTACCTAACAGCACATATGGAAAAGCAGCTTAAGGAACAACCTAAAAGGGCTGGAGTAACTCAGCCCCTGTGCACACATGAAACCGGCCGGCCAGGGATGCCTTCCAGGACAGGGTCTCACAGTGAGGAGAAACTGCTGAGAGTGGAATCAAAATTAAGTAGGATGAGGACAAAAGACACAAAGAAAGGAAATGGTCCAGATAAAAGTGGATCCCGGGAACATTGTCAAGAAATTTCAGAAACAAGCTAGGAATGCTTTTAAAACCATGCTTTTTTTTTTTTTTTTTTAGCCCTACATGAAAATAAGCAAACAGTAAAAAAGAGAAGAGGGAGTTCTGTGGAGTTAGGAAAGCTGTCTGAACCAAATCCCCATCTATCATGCTAATGGATGTCAAAGAAAGCAGAAGTAGCCATACTTATATCAGACAAACTGGATTTTAAAACAAAAACTGTAATAAGAGATGAAGAAGGGCATTATATTGTAATTAAGGGGTCTATCCATCCTTCTAATATTACTGAAAAATCAAATTCACATAAAAATGGGTAACAAAAAGGTTTTAAAGCCTAAGTCTTAGATAGTTACTATAAGAGAAAAAATAATGAGAAGCAGAATAACATCTCTGTAGTCCAGGGCTGTCCAATAAAACTTTCTCCAATGATAGAATTGTTCTATATCTGTGCTGTCCGATACAGTAACTATTAAACACATGTGGCCATTGACTAGTGAGCTCAAGGAAACAAATGTTTAATTTTGTTACATGTTAATTAACTCAACTTTAAATGGCTACATGAGGCTAGTCTGTACTATTTTGGGGAGCAAAGTTACGGACAATAAAAGCATCCCCAAAGACTCAACAACAGATCAAAACTGAAATAAACTATTTCAAAATAAACTGAAGGCACTAAGAAAATCATGCAACGTGAAATAGCAACATGAATCAAATTTAGAATAACTTAGAATTGAGATTATAACACTCAAGAAATAACTTAAAATGAAAAAATGATTTTAGGAAGTGAGACTAAATTAAAAGAAAACAAAACTAAATAAGCACCACAAATGATACACCAAGAGAAATTAGATGATAAAAAAGAAAAAAATTAAAAATCGAAAACAGTTGAAAAATAGATGAAAATGGGATGCCTGGGTGGCTCAGTTAGTTAAGCATCTGACTTCAGCTCAGGTCACGGTCTCACAGTTTGTGAGTTCAAGCCCTGCATCGAGCGCTGTGCTGACAGCTCAGAGCCTGGAACCTGCTTCTGACTCTGTGTCTCCCTCTATTTCTGCCCTTCTCTTGCCTGTGCTCTGTCTCTCTCTCAAAAATAAATAAACATTTAAAATTAAAACAAAAAATAGATGCGGGGTGTGAGTGGCTCAGTCGGTTAAGCATCCGACCTCAGCTCAGGTCATGATCTCATGGTTTGTAAGTTCGAGCCCTGCATCAGGCTGTGTGCTGATAGCTCAGAGCCTGGAGCCTGCTTCATATTCTGTCTCCCTCTCTCTCTGCCCCTCCCCCACTTAGGCTCTGTCTCTGTCTCTCAAAAACAAATAAATGTAAAAAAAAAAAAACAGATCAAAATGATTTGGGAAAGGAAACAGATATTAAAGACTGACTATGAGGACCCAATATATAGATAATAAGAATCCTTGAAGAAGAAAAACAGTGTTAATTAGTACTAAAACAAAATCTAGAGACTATAATTCAAGAACAAATTACGGAAATAAAAGAGACTTGAAACTACATATTGAAACTTCATACCATATTCCTGAAAATACAAACCCCGAATGACCAAAAACAAGAAATGCATATTCTAATTAAAAACAAAACCCACAGGAATTTAAAGTAAAAGAAAGAATGCTTTTAGAGACTAGACTAAGAGAGGACCTAACTTATGTAATAGCACTATGAGATATCATCAAATTTTTCAAAAACACTATAGACAGCAAGCAGTAATTTAGTTCCTATTGTCCTTATGAGTGCTTCTTGAAGAATCTACCAGAGGACAAGCTTAAAAACAAGATAGATGACTAGAGACTGATGGCAAATATTAAATATATAGCTACTTATAAAATTAAGATTTAGTGAAGATTAAAAGGAAAAGATTGTGACATGTAATGGCTATGTGATCTAATAATGTACATTCAGTACACCATTACGAAATGTTGGAAGGAGACGCCTGGGTGGCTCAGTTGGTTAAGCGGCCGTCTTTAACTCAGGTCATGATCTCGCAGTTCTGTGAGTTCGAGCCCCACATCCGGTTCTGTGCTGACAGCTTAGAGCCTGGAGCCTGCTTCAGATTCTGTGTCTCCCTCTCTCTGTCCCTCCCCTACTCATGTTCTGTCTTTCTCTCTTTCAAAAATAAATAAACATTAAAAAAAAAATTAATGTAGGGAGTATAACACTAAGCACATTCAAATAATAATTATTATATTGAATTAATTAACCAAGAAAATAATTAACTAATTATTTTTAGTTTTTTGGAACTGGCAGTAGTAGTTTTAGTATTGTTACTCTGGCACTAATGTATGTATAAAGAAGGATAAGAAATAATTATGGGAATTTTCTAATTCTATTAACCTTAATGTCCTTGAGAACTAAGATTCTTCATGTGGAATTAAAAATATAAAGATACAAAATAGATCCAGTTAAGTTAAAACCACTTTAATCATAAATATAAATAGGAAATATTAGTATAAGTTTATAAGCATTTTATGGTTATATACTGGAAAACTTATTTCAGTTTTACTTTATATCTTCATATTTATGTAATAAAAAATACAATTTGTATCATATATTTTTCATCTATAAATCATTTATATATGATTACAATATATACACATATGCCTACATAATATATATCATACATGCATGTGTTGTATATCCTAATAAAAAGTCTGCAAAAATAAACACTCAAGTAGAAATAAGAATCTCTAGCAGAAAGCCTATGGTCTTAAAAACTCATCTCCATTATAATAAACCAGAGCTTTTAAATGGCTGATTCAGGTCAGTATTAGGAAATGTGCAAGATGACCTTGAAATATTTTGACCTATCAAATGGATAGCAAGGACTCTAACACTACCAGGATCACTTAAAAAAAAAAAAAAAAAAAAAACCCAGAAACCAATTTATGAGGACCCCATTGGCCAAAGATGAATCTCCTGTAAGTATAAGCATTGCAATGGACTGAAAATCATCAAATATATTTAAATTATGTTTGAAACCCATGAGTTCACTACACCCAATTTATTTTGAATAAATAAAAAGACAACATCATCACCAGATAACCAAATTATATATAAGGGGAATTTTTTTAAATGATTTTTAATGTTTATTTTTGAGAGAGAACATGTGTGAACAGGGTAGGGGCAGAGAGGGAGACAGAGGATCTGAAGCAGGCTCCAGGCTCTCAGTGGAACCTGAGTTCTATAAATGTCACATGAACGGATGGACATAAACCAATAATACCACATAATAGGAATTCTAAGATTTGTAAAGGAACCTCTTAAAGTCTAAAGGACTTTGAGCTTTAAAACTGAGCAATTCTCTTTTAACGTTAGCTAATTAGCAAGGTCTTTGGTGAAGTGTATGTCTCCTAGTACTTATAAACTAGTTTGGAGAAAAGATCTCTTAACTCTCTTGCCTCCCCTGAGGAACCGAAATGCTTCCTCCTTAGGAACAGTGCAACTGATAGTGCATTCCTTTGGGGCCTTATCATTACATAGTGACAAGTTTCTTCCTTCTATGTGCGTGTGTCTAACTTGGGCCACTGTGGCTTCCTTCTCTGCTTCATGGGCATAATGACCCATGGAGGATAAAGAACGAAAGATCAGAAAGGAAGCAAAGGATGAAACCCAAGGCTGGACTGAATGTTAATCTTCATACTCAGAAGAAATGAGTTTAGGAGGAGCATGCAAAGAATGGGAAACAGAACCTAGTTTACATTTACATGCATTGCCTGTACCAGTCAGTCACCCGGTCTTAATTTCTCCCCACCTACTTATCCACATGCAGTGATGCATAAATATTCTTCCATGAAAAATACTGCCAGTTTTATGTTACGAGCTTCATTCAAAGAACCCGTAATTAGTGCCCATCAGAGACCATTATATGTAGAAGGTGTCATACTATTTAGACAAGAAAAACATAACATTTTGATTGGGATAAAGACCAGATTTCCTTCAATAAGAAATCATACTATTCCCTCTGCTACATAGAAACTACGTTCAAAATTCTTCTTCTACCGAGTATAGGATATCACATGAATCTTTTAATTTATATAGCATTCCAATGGTTTCCTTATTTTTCTGGCCTTTCCTTGATACTTGTTTAAAAATCTCTTTGCATTGGCCTCCTGAGCCTGTTGGAGTAATATTATGAAGCAAATGACCAGACATAATGACTTTCCAAGGTCCTTGTGCCTCCTTATTAACATTCAGTTAGCATAAGTCCTGACTTTATTATTGACTACATTGAATACACAAGACACTGACCTCTGCCATCTGTGACTAAATCTCTTCCTGCAGATCTATCGGAATGGTTTCATATATGGAGGAAGCAAGAGAAAACAAAGCAGCAGCCACTTATCTTTTCTGTCCCTAGAAACTTTAACACACTCACATCTGCAATCCAAAAAAGAAAAGAAAGCCTCCTTTGCATTAATTACTGTAAAATCTGGAGTGAGGTTGGAGCATAACCAAGAAGAAAAAATTCAAGATGGCAATCCCAGACGTATCTTTTAAAACTAAGGCAAGACCACTGAATAAACAGAATCAGATATATCCACCCAGTACAAAGCAAAATGACCAGCATATATAATTTATTACTGAGCCTTAACATTGACTGACAAGATCCAAGGAATGCTTTGATTGGGTAATGATGACTTTATCCTGTGTGAATATTGGAAAATCTGCCAATTCTTTCACATTCTAGTTTATTCCCATACACAATCATACTCACAGAAAATCTGATGACATTTTCTGAGTATAAATAAGACGGCAAAATACGTTCCCTGGTCTTGAAGATTTTGGTGAGTCTCAGAAATGGAAGCCAGGAGAAAACTGTGATACAACATACTAAGCTTTGCTCTGAAGACCTGGGCTCAAGTCTTGATTCTGCTACAGATTTTGTGAGAGAAAGTGACTCCAACTCCCTGAATCTCCATTTCTTTATTTGACAAATAGGAGGATTGTAGATGATCTCATGCCAACATGAGGCATTTATGTAGAAATTTATCACCATCCCTTTCTTTCTCTGCCTCTACTAAATTGGATTATGCCTTTCTGGCATTACAGAAGACTATAGTCTCATATATCTCTGCTACCAGAGGTGAAATGATTTGGACACATGTTAATTTTCAGAGATGGTGGAAAAGAAAACTCTGCCAATTTAGGCTATTTAAAAAGTGAAAGCTTTCTCTTAGCATATTTGAGTTTTTAATGGGGAGGAAGACAGAGGGAGGACAAAGGCAGAAGAAGTGAATAGGAAGCCAGGATGTGAGCAAACTGGCATACAGTAGTCCCCCCTTATCCCCAGGGGATACATTCCAAGACCCCCAGTTGATATGTGAAACCACAGATAGTACCAGACCCAACATATACTATGATTTTTCCTATATATACCTATGATAATGCCTAATTGATAAATTAAGCACAGTAAGAGATTAACAACAATAACTAATAATGCAATAGAATAGTTATGACAATAGACTATAATAAAAGTGTAAATGTGGTATCTTTCTCAGAACATCTTACTGTACTGTGTTTATCCTGCTTGCGATGATGTGAGATGATAAAATGCCTACATGGTGAGATGGAGTGAAGTGAGTGACATAGGCATCGTGACATAGCATACTTCTACCTTCTGGCAGTTCCTTGGAAGATGGATCATCTACTTACAGACCTTGGTTCACTGTGGATAACTAAACCTGAAGAAAGCAGAGCTGCAGACAAGGAAGAGTGACTGTATACTAACATCGTGTATCCATAATTCTGAGTCTTAGGAAAACTAAGGGGTCTCGGCTTCTCTGAGGCACCTCCTTCTCCCCCATATCTTTGCCAATCTACTTGACAAGAGAACAGACAGAACTCAGATGTATTGCATTAGAGTACTTTGGGGTTTGCAAAGCTTTCTTAAATATGTCACCTCATTTTGCCGTTAATACAGACCTTTGACATTAATTAGGTATGTATGCATATGTGTATGTATGTATGTATTATTATTATTATTACCATTTTCAGATAAGAAAACTATGTTTGTGAGAGATTAAAGATTCTTGAAAAATTTATGTAACTAAGACTGGATCTGAAACCAAGTATTCTGAATCTAAGTTCCTATTGTCTTTTTATGCCACTTTTTATTACCCCAACCACAGTGCACAATACAAACTGTAGTTTGGAAAAAGAAATCTCCTTCCTATGTTCATGTCAAAGAAAACCAAAACATGAGAGAGAGAGAGAGAGAGAGGTTAATGTCTTCAGAAGTAAGTTTCAGGTACATAATACAATACCAAAAGAGAGTCAATGAAGCCAAGTAAGATGAAAATTAGAAGGGAAATAAAAAAGAAACTTGCACTGACCACATGTAAGAGGGAACTTTAAAAAGATCACAAATTATGTCAATGTTCTATATGGAAGATGATCATCAACTATGCTTGATTTCATTAAAACTTGGAAAAGCAAGGGGCGCCTGGGTGGCTCAGTTGATTAAGTGTCCAACTCTTGATTTCAGTTCAGTCATAGTCCTCGGGTTGTGGGATTGAGCCCCACATCAGGCTCAGCATAGGCGTGGAGTCTGCTTAAGATTCTCTCTCTCTCTCTCTCTCTCTCTCTCTCTCTTTCTCTCCACCTCTGCACCTCTCCCCGATCATGCTCTCTCTTTCTAAAATAAAAATGAAAATAAATAAACATAAAAATACATAAATAAATAAACTTAGAAAAGCAAGAAGAACTGATGTAAAATGATGTAAACATAATTTTGACAATTTGCTTCTTATTATAAAATTAATGCATGTTTCCTCTTTAAAACCTAAAAAAACACAAATAAACAAAAAATAAAATTAAAAACTTTATCTCTGCAACCAAAGATAACCAGCATTATCATGTTGGTATATGCTTCCTCTGGCTTTGCTTTCTATGCAAAAATTTTTCTTGTCTTCTACATACAATTTTACAAGCTTTCTTTCTTTCATAACAGTTTAATGTGAACATTTTAAAATGAGATTATTGAGTATTCTACAAGATGTAAGAGGATCATAGTGTCCCTTACATGCATATGCTAAAATGTAGTTGGCCAATTCTATAATTATATTGCCTTCAATTTTTGGTGTTTATAAATAATGTTTCAATAACACCCTTGTAAATACATTTTTATACTTTTTGATAACTAGGGGGTGGGAGTGCGCCATAGAGGGAATTTCTAAAAACAGAACCAATTAGTGTAAGTATGCAGTTATAAGATTCTTCTACCTATTGCCAACTGCCCTCCAGAAAGCTTACACCAAGCTATTCCCACTAGCAACACATGAGGGTACCACCGGCTCATGAGCACTGGCTATCATTGTATTTACTAATCACGATGTGATACAAGAATGATATTCACTATGGTTTTAATTTGCATTTCTTTAACTATCAGTTGGCATGATATTTCTTCCACACGTTCACTGAAAATTTGTATGTCTTCTTTTATGAACTGCTTCTTTATATCCAAGAAAGCAACTTTTGACAATGCCTTAATGCAGTAAGTCCTAGTTATAGGAATTTTTTTCTCTGGAGTTCTTTACTATAATCATGAAACTAGCTCTCACAAAACCCTTTTTGAAAACAGGAAGGATGAATTAGATGAATTCTTAAGATCCTTACCACTCCTAAGGTTCATTCATTCACTTATTTAACTCTTTGCTCAATGTCATCTGGCTTCATATAATATTTTATAAGCCTATGCAGAGCTTTCCCATGCAATATTTTGTCAGATACATATTTATGAATATATATATTTTTATCTCACAGCAATTCTTAAGAAAAGGATTCAGGGAACCTGGGTGACTCAGTTGGTTAAGCATCCCACTCTCGATTTCAGCTCATGATCTCAATTCAGGTCACGATCTCACAGTTCGTAAGATGGAGCCCTGTGTCTGGGAGTCTGCCTCTCCCTCTCTCTCTCCCCCTCTCTCTGCCCCTCTTCTGCTCATTCTCTCTCTCTGTCTCTCTCGTTCTCTCTCTCAAAAGTAAAAAGATAAGTTTTTTTTTTAAAAAAGAAAAAGATTATTAACCTATATCCATGAATGACTTCAAGAAGTGTAGGAATCCTTCAACTGTATAAATAACTTTTGCATTTGTGCACATTTTGTCATCAGAGGATGTCCTGTAGTTTTCACCATAATTGTAAAGGCTAAGAGCCAATGCCTTGCAAAGAAAAGAAAGAAGGATTTTTTAGCCCTATTTTACAAATAAGAAGAAAGATCTCCTCCAAAGTTATTTCCTTATCTAAAGTCTCAAGGCTAACAATGGGGGGATAAAGACTACCTCTGCTAGTTCCAAGTTCAATGTGATTTCTACTATACCTAAAGTAGATAGAAGAGTTATAGAAATACAGCATGTCATCTTTGTTCCAATGAAGCTAAATGGCTATTGGAAGAAGACTTCTGCATGAATAGTTAAGCAAGTTAAGAAAAAAATGCTGCATTCTAATATGAGTTTTCATAATACCAATTGTCAGATAATAAACAAATTTCAAAATTTTGCCAGAAAGTTCAAACTAGCTTTCATAGAAGAGAAGACATCCGGACTGAGATTTGAAACTTAGATGAATAGAGGGAAAGGGAATTCATGAAGAGGAGAGAGAAAAATATAAAAGCATAGGTCCCAGAGTGGGAATGTGCATGTTCCAGAGACACTCAATAGACATTGTGACTATGGTAGAGAATTCACACGTATACACATGATGCTGAGGATTAGAACCCACTCAGTGTAGGTTTGGATCCTAGGTCTACCACTGGTTTGTCCCTTTACATTGGAAAAGCCATTTAACTCACTTGGAGTAAGTTGCCATTTGCTCACTTGGAAAACAGGTATTATAGTACCTAACCTGAAGGGCTGCTAAGATTTAATGAAATTCCCAGTAAGCATATAGGACTGCACCTCTCATATAGCAAATTCTCAACAAATTACCCACACACACCCCCAAAGGAGATAAATTTGAGAAGGTAGGTTGAGACAATATTTTAGAGAACACTAAATGTAAGGCTAAGAGTTTAGAAAATTACTACACTAAATAGTAGTAATATGGTAAAAATAATATTTTATGAAGATAAATTGACATTTGCGGCATGATTAAAGAATGGAGAGAAATGGAGTTGAGAATGGCCAAAAGATCACAGGCATACCTTCTTTTATTGTGCTTCACTTTACTGCACTTCAAAGATATATCTTTTTTGGGGGGGCGCCTGGGTGGCTTAGTCGGTTAAGCGTCTGACTTTCGCTTAGGTCATGATCTCGCGGTTCGTGGGTTCGAGCCCTGTGTCGGGCTCTGTGCTGACTGCCAGCTCAGAGCCTGGAGGCTGTTTCAGTCTGTGACTCCCTCTCTCTCTGACCCCCCCTGCTCACGCTGTCTCTCTCTCTCTCTCTCTCTGTCCTAGAAATAAATAAAACATTAAAAAAAACAAAGATATATATTTTTTTAACAAATTGAAGATTTCTGGCAACTCTGTTAAGCAAGTCTATTGGTGCCATGCTTCCAACATCGTTTGGTCACCTGGTGTCACTGTGTCACGTTTTGGTAATTCTCACAATATTTCAAACTTTATTATTATATTTGCTACGACGATCTGAGATCAGTGATTATGATTTGCTGAAATCTCAGGTGATGGTTATCATTTTTTAGCAATAAAGTTAGTTTTAATTAAGGCATGTACATTGGTTTTTAATACATAATGCCAGTGCACAGTTTATAGACTAAAAAAGTATCGTGTAAACATAACTTTTACATGCACTGGAAAACAAACATTTCATTTGACTTGCTTTATTGTGATACTTGCTCTATCATGGTAGTCTGGAACTAAGCCTGCATTATCTCTGAGGTATGCCTGTTCTTAATATTCCAGGCCTGAGAGCTGGTAATGTCTAGTCTTGATGCCAGCAGAAGGACTAGCAAGAAAGGTACACATAAAGAGAGGTATTTTGAAGGATATGATTGGCTATGAAAGAAAGAGAAGTGGGAGAAAGAAAATAACAAGTGACAATACTTAAGGATGTCAGAAGTAAGAGCTAGGTAGGAGAGGTGGCTACTCTTTCACTTGAAACAAACTGAATTTGAAGTGACGAGGAATACTATATCAGTCGTGTTTCAGCCAAAAACCACTTGAGTTAATCTAAGCAGGAAAAAATTTAAACAGGGAATTAAATGCTTAGAAGAAACTAGAAGCGCTAGAGAAGAGGATCCCCGGATGGTCTTCCAGAAATAACTGCCAGAGAAATACCGCTGAGCTGGTCTGCCAGGGGACTTGCTGCCTTTGCCGCCATCGAGGTGAGGAGGGCTCCGGAGACCACCACGGTAATTCCTCATATCAGGAACCCACTGCCATAATGATGGTCTGGAATCGTGAAGCTGGTGCTGACACCACAACTGCTTTCCATAGCCACAAACCCAGCGACTGGACCCCAATCCAGGGCTGTGGAAAAGTCCAACATGTCTACGACCTTCCTTGATAGTAACACAAGCCAAAGCAGCCAGAACATGGCCTTGTTTCATTTCTGCCTTTCCTGTCTTACTAGAATGCATCTAGTACTCAGAACCTATTTTGAGCCCAGAAGCCTAGCTACAAGGGTGCCTGGGAAATGTAATGTTGTGGTGTTTTGTGTTTTTGTTTGTTTGCTTTCCGGACACTGCGTTTTAGAAAGGCCCAGTAGAAGTCAGTTGAAACGGAGGACAGTGCCACAGATGATGCTGCATGAATATCTAGTAGGTGATTAGATAAGTATGGCCAAAGCTAACAAGAGAGATTAGACCTAGAGATGAAGGTTTTAGAGTAACCAGGAGAGAGATTATATTTGACCTCATTAATTTTCTGTTTGAATATCTTTTCAAAGGGGTATCAAAGCTGAAAAGGCTTTAAATGAAGTTCGCGGCTACCTGCACAATTATTGGGCTTGGGACACAGTGTGTGCCTCTAGGGGTCCACCGGGGCAGAACTAAGAGTTCAAGGGCGAGGGCCACCTAACTATTGTGCACAGACAACTGACATACTACATGATTTCATAAGCACTGGAATGACCCTGATGGTTAACTCCCTAACTTCCCTTCCACCCCCATGTGATTAATCTAAGCCAATTAAATTAGTGTCATTCCCACTTGTAAGGGTTGGTTTAAGAATAGACATGTGAGCTGTGAGCTAATTCTGGCCAGTGAGACATGAACTCTTGGCAGTGTCAGGGAAAAGTTCTCTCATTAATAGAGAAAGAGAAAGACAGTCTTCTGCTTCTTCTGGATATTATGTTCTTTGGATAAGCTCTCTGAAACAGATACTATGATTTTGCCAAAAAATAAAACCCACAAACAGAAGAGGAAAAAGTCAAGAGAATCACAAAGAAGAATATCTAGCATGCTAAAGAACTACTAGAATTGTACCTCTGTTCTCCTTACACTCCTTTTTTTTAAAGTAGTGTTATTTATTTTTTTCTTTTATAGTTTATTGTCAAGTTGTTTTCCATAGAACACTCAGTGCTCATCCCAAAAAGTGTCCTCCTCCATGTCCTTGTTAAATTGGGCAATTTGAGTTGGTTTTCTGTTACTTGCAATCAAAGTACATCATCACCGATTCCAGAACCATGTTTCCCACCGCACTGTCCATTTGATTTTCAAGGAAGAACAACCTTTATTCTTTTCTATCCTAAAATTTCTTCTCCAAATAATAATCTGCATATTTTAATGACAAATAAATTGTATATGTAGAACAACATTTGAAGACTGTATTTATTCTTCAAGATTATTTTATTCAATTCTCTTACTCAATTCACATCGTGGGGGCTCTGACGTCTGTGGTACTATGCGGTGAATAATGTGGTGTGGGTGTCCTCATTTGAATGAGCTTATTTTTAAACAGAAGTTGAAGAAGGAGTCTGTTTCTGAGGAGGGAGAAGGGCACACGTGTCTCCTGACCTGGGGCCATGAGTCACTAATGCCGTCTGGGAAGGAAGAAAATAAAGGAGCTGTTTCTGCTACAGACTCTTTGAGAGAGGCCACCAGCAGCCCTGTGAGAAAGCATGACTAACATTAGATGTTAGTCCCCCTACTCACCAAAGTTACAGAGCTTTAGCACATTGAGGGCTTAAGCAGCTAGAGTCACCTAAAATCTCTTGGAGCTTGGCCTCTCTAGGAACACTGAATAATCATGGTATTTGGGGAGCACTTATCCACAACACAATTAATGAAGCTCCTGCAAGGCACTGGCTGTAATGGCTAGAGTACAAACTCTCAAGTAGTTTTGAGGTCAAAGTCTTGGGAAGACAGGCCAGAGCAAGAAGGAAAAATTCAGCGGATGTTGTGTGGCTATTCTAGCTCACCAGCTTGCACGCGAACGCATGGGAGATTGACCTGTGCTTCGAGTAATAAATAAGGAGACGTTGTAAGAGTCTGGCTCTAGTAGGATCAGGAGACCCAAGAACAAGTCACTAGGGGTATCTCTTTAATGTGACATCATTGGGGGAAACTCAGGCTGCATTCTGTATTCCAGGTTTTGTCTTTAAATAAAATCTTTTCATCAAGGAGTTAAGCCACCAGAACACTAGACCATGTTCTGACCCCGAATAGAACTAAGATTCTTGCCTCACATCCTCAGCTTATGGGAAGACATATGATAAACATCTGGAAACCTACCTTTGCTTTAGTTGTATGGATCCATTGAGAACAAAATTTGTGTGTCTCCCATAAGAAGATTCATACAAGAAGTTTGCCTCAGACCTATAGTTATCAGGAAATGCTTTATCTTTCCTGAAGAATGTGTGTTCGTCCTCGAAGATAATGAGGACATTTTATCTAGTCACGTTTCTCTCCTTCCTCTTGCCCAGCTTCATACTGACTTCTCCCTTATTGCTGTCACCCTATTTTCTCTATAGTTTCCCTTATTCTACTTCCTCTCTACAATGTTGTTGTATAGTGGACAACCGCATGTCGTTTAAGGACTACCGTGTGGGGGTGAGGATGAAGGATAAGAAAGATTGAAGGGCTAGGGGCGTCTGGGTGGCTCAGTTGGTTAAGCGTCCGACTTTGGCTCAGGTCACGATCTCACAGTTCGTGGGTTCAAGCCCCATGTCCGGCTCTGTGCTGACAGCTCAGAGCCTGGAGCCTGTTGCAGATTCTGTGTCTCTCTCTGGCCCTCCCCTGTTCATGCTGTCTCTCTCTCTCTCTCTCTCTCTCTGTCTCTGTCTCTCTCTCTCCTTCTCAGAAATAAATAAAACATTTAAAAATTTAAAAAAAAAAAAGAAAGATTGAAGGGCTAGAAGGAAGGAAGTTTGGCTGAGACAAAGTAAAAGTAAAAAGAGGAAAGAAAGACAGGAGAGAAGCAGAAGGATGAACCAAGAGAGCCTTACCTTAGGAGGCCCGTTGTAGGCGGCCCGGCCCCTGAACAGACACCTCCTCACCTGATCCTGCCCACTTGGACCATGATGGAATGCAGTCAATCTTCAGGGAGATCAGATCAAGAAATTTTCCAAAAT
>JAESUZ010002142.1:0-20105 GCA_017311185.1 Proteles cristata cristata | reverse complement strand
AAAAATTTTAAACTCTTTTCAGTTCATCATACTTTTGATGTTGTTGACACCCAGAAAAGCCCTCGCTGATCAGTTTCCATTCCTATCTGCTCACTGCTTTAGTCTCCTCTCCCACAAATAGTCTCTATTACTAGAAGCATCTCCTGCCCCCCACCAAGGAATAGGGAAACGGTGTTAATTAGCAATGCGTTTGCACAGCGTAGTCATTTTTATAGCTATGGTGGGGGCACCACTACCCCTCCTATACCAGAGATGGCTTAGCTGCCCCAAAAGTCTTTCAAGAGGAGAACAATCTGGCAGATTACCCTAACAAAACACCACCCAGGCAGAAGGGGCCCAACCTGTCTGGTGAGATTCCTTCAAATGCATTTTATACTATCAAGGTTTAAATTCACCAGAAAAACAACAACAACAATGAAAAGTATCAGTACACTGTGAGGTAGAGTAATAGAAGCAAGATGCACTTGAACGTAATTTTCTAAGCTTAAACTGCATCATAATCTTTTCCAGATCCTTTGAGTTCACGTCGTAGTCCAAAAAGAAACTTATGTGGAATTGCATGCATTTGACCCAGTGCAAATTTGGCCCGTACCAAACCCCTTAGACATCCCACCACAGATTCATTCTGTCAACTGCAGCTTGGCTGCCACCATGGCCCAGTTGCTGCTTACACACTTTATGCTGTGAACATTCCACTCTTCCTCCTCAGCCCCGCCCCCAGACCTCTAACTCCCAACCCCCCATTCTTAGTAGATGGGCTTGACAAAGGTTGTTGAAAAAAAACTGAAGCTATGAGCCTGAACTCTTTTAAAGCTATTGGACATGTGAGATATCTTCCACACCACATGAAGACTTTTCTCTCAAGACTCTCAAAGGTAGCCCTCCCTCTCTGCTTTATAGTTCGCCCCTTTCCACCTTTCTCATTCCACATTTATCCTCTCCTTCTAGACTTGCACGGTCCTATTGGTAGTTCCTGGCCACAAGTGGCTATTTACATGTAAATGAATTAATGGGAAGCCTGAGTGGCTTATTTGGTTAAGCCTCCTCGTACTCTGGGTTTCTGCCTGGGTCAGGATCTCATGGTTTCGGTTTTGTGGGTTCGAGCCCCGCATCAGGCTCTGTGCTGACAGTGTGGAGCCTGCTTGGGATTCTCTCTCTCTCTCTCTCTCTCTCTCTCTCTGCCCTTTCCCTGCCCATGCTGTCTCTATCTCCCTCAAAAATAAACTTAAAAAAATTTAAATGTAAATAAGTTAAAATGAAATAAAATTGAAAATTCAGAAAAATTCTGTTTAGCTTATTGCCTAAACCACATTTCAAGTACTTGGTAGCCACATGTGGCCAGTGGCTACTGTATGGGACAGCAAAGATGTAGAACATTTCCATGACCACAGAAAGTTCTACTGGATAGTGGTGATCACTAGGATCCTCTGATTCCTTACCTATCCCGTGGGTTCTTCAATCTTCTCACAACATCAGTACCAACCTTACACTGGCCCGCCTACCCTCGCAGCTACCAGTCTCTAAATGCTGCCAAACTTTTTCTTTTTTAAAGTAATCTCTCCATCCAATGTGGGGCTCAAACTCACATCCTTGAGATCAACAGTCGCAAACTCTACAGACTGAGCCAGCCAGGAGCCCCTCTGCCAAACTTTCAGGATGGAAATCTGCCTTCGGGACCGTATTCCTTTCCTGGTCCTCTACAGTTTGACTTCTGTAACCTTCTTTACAGAAATGATGTCACCAAAGACTTTTGGGGCATCTACCACCATTTTTTTTTATCCAGTCATCACCCTCTTAAAATTTCTTCTCTCTAACCTGTTTCTCCAACCTCCAGTCTCTGGCACTGCCCCATTGCTGAACTGCTGGTAAGATGAGACAGTGAGCTTCCCTCCTTGATCATTTATTCACCCAGGATCCTTGTTATGTACCCCTCCTGTCCCCAAAGCCCTGTCATCTTTTCTTCTTTCTGCCAGCCCTCCCCTGATGAGCTCATCTTCCCTTGTTCACCGTTAACCATCTGCTCCACGAAAATGGATTCAATCTCATGGCTCATGATGCTAATTTCTCACCTACATGCCTGGCATTACCGGGAGAGCACCGGGAACGAGTGTTTATCATATCAGTGAATGCCCCCACTTACAATGAATGCAGGGACATCTACCTCACCATCCTAGTTAATTCCCATGGCCCTCACAACACTGTGGGCATGTGAAAGTCAGGGACTGAAGGAGGCAGAAACAAAGACTACAACATGAAAGATATGGGAAGGCTCTGGCCAAAGGAATTCTCTATAATAATTATGTCATAGTCTTCCTTATGGCTAATTTCAAAGTCTCCAGATGGCATAGAAGTTCTTTTTTCCTTTTGATTTCTTCTTCTTCCTTTTCTAGAGGGAGGGGTGAAGTAGTAACCTCCACATTGCCACTTCATAGCAAACTACACCATAGTTGTAGATCAAAATGGAAAACCAGTCACTCACACAAAGGCAAGAGCATGTCCTAAGCCTGCAGCGAATTACACCCTGGTGTTGTGTGAAGGAAGCTGACTGCACAACACCTCCTTCCCTTCTCAAAATGAGCATAAAGTACGTTCTAACCTTTAACAGCAGATGACGTCTATAACTAATGTGAAGGGAAGTCAGAACTGGTTTTCTCCCTTTGGCCTTTTTTTTTTTTTTTTCCCTTCAGCAGACACACTGCTCTGCTAATGAGAAAGCTAAGAAAGTGATTAGGTAGAAATATACAGCTCATTCAACCAAAGGAAAATTAAAGTAATACAGACAACACAGGACATGGTGCTCGAGTTGGTCACACTTAACTTACAGACAACTAGTTCCTGATGGATGTTCTTCTCCTGTCCCCACTCTAGCCTTATTGAGGTGTATTCAGTTGGCCCTTGAACTACACATGTTTGAACTTGGGGCTCTACTTATATGCAGATTTTTACAGGACAGCACTGTGAATGTATTTTCTCTTCCTTGTGACTTTCCTAATAAGATTTTCTTTTCTCTAGCTTACTTCATTGTAAGAATACAGCATCTAATACATAAAACATACAAAATATGTGTTAATCAACTTTATGTTACCAGTAAGGATTCTGGTCAACAGTAGGCTATTGGCAGTTAAATTTGGGGGGAATCAAAAGTTATCCATGGATTTTTGTGCAGGAGCGGGGGTCAGCGCTCCTAACCCCTATGTTGTTCAAGGGTCAACGATAGCTGACAAAATTATAATGTATTTAAAGTGTGCAGCATGATAATTTGCTATATATATATATATACATGGTAAAATAATTAACCACAATCAAGTTAATAAATACATCTGTTACCTCACATAGTTACTTCTTTTGGTGAAAATGCCTAAGATCTATCTCCTCTCTTGGCAAATTTCAAGTACACAACACAGTATTATTAACCACAGTCACCATGCTGTCCATTAGGTCTCCAGAACTTATTCATCCAATAACTGGAAGTTTGTACCCTTTGACCAACATCTTCCCATTCCTGCTACCCTCCAGTCCCTGGTCACTGCCATTCTACTCTGTTTCTATGAGCTCGGCAATTTTTTTTTTTTTTTTAGATTCCACACAGATGTGATACCATACAGTATTTGTCTTGCTCTCTCTCCTGATCAGTGTTCCTCAAATGTATATTCAACATCCGAAATCCCTAAGAGATGTTAAGAACACTGGGAAACAGGAGAAATTTACACTGGACCGAGGGGAGTAGTCCCAAAACTCAGGGATCTTTGACAGCTACAAGGTCAAAGACAGTTTTTCACAGTGATTTGTTTGAAGTTTGCTTATAAAAGAAAAGCAAATTTAAATGAGGGCATTTAGTTATATATAAGGTAATCCAAGTGGCAAAAAGCATTCCAAAGTGAGCATTTACTAAGCAGTTTGGGTTAAAATGATATAAAAGGCAGATTGTTTGGGCTGGTATATCTGCCTTCCTTGCACTTGAAGAAAATTTATAGATGAAGAAACAGCTTTAAAAAAAAAAAAAAAAGGAAAGCCTCCTTTCCCACAGCCTTCTGCTAAACAGATTCTGTTGCTAGGTAAACACAAGCTACCAACAATTTATGTACCAATATATATAGCAAATTATAGCTGAGAGGAAGCTTGCTTGCTTACAAAACAGATGGTAGATTTGTGTCATGGCCCAAGAAAGAACAGGGCTTTGCCACGATGAGCCATTGCAAGTCTCTCTGACAATTTCCTAGCCTAAGAAACACCCTGACTTTTTATGTTATGAAGTTGGAGGAGAAGGGAATTGCGTAGAAAAGAAGGGAGTAGGAGGGAATGGCAAAGAGGGTGCTCTCTGCAACTTGAAATGATTGGTTTTAAACTCTGTGTTTAAATATATGATAACAGCAGAAAGTAAACAGCACAGCTCATAATATACCCCCGAGACCTGCCATGTGGGTCAAAGTCAAATTTAATAAGCCCAACTACATCAACTCTGCTTCCCTAGCACTCTAACAAATTTAAGAAAGCCTGGTCAAACTATCAGGAGTGGGGAAAAAAAAAGAAAAAGAGGGTATAATCTTCCGTAAAGTCTGTAACTAGAGAATACATCTGTGCTTATGAACGTTTTGTAAAGAGAATTTCAGCAACTTAAGGCCCTTGCGGCTTATATTTCTCATACACACTACACCGGTGTTTGTACAATAATAAGCAACTGGTTTCACAACTGGACTTCAACTACCCCCCGCCCCCCCGCCCCACTCCCGGAACAAGCTGTTGAACCACACTCAGATACACACTGACATCTGCAGGTAATTGAAGCAGGACTTCTGTGAACTGATTTCTGGACACAGATTCTCAAACCATTCATCACAGTGGTGTGTGAACCCTTAAAACTGAAATACCCTGGATGCCTGTTTCTTTAAAAAATACTCTCACCGTTGAAGCCTTTTTGTAGGCTAAAATACTGTATAGAGAGTATGAACTCAATTAGGGAGAGAAAACCCACAAACATAGAGCTATTTCTACCTGGTGTATTTCTGGTGATTTTTTATTTTCACTTGAAAATGTTCTATTTTCCGTTGCTTTTCATGTGTTCTCCAATGGTCATAACAGCACTTTGACAATACATTACAGCTACCTCACTTTTAACCTCAAACTCTTTGTTGTCTCAATTCAATTTGTAGTCACATTCATCACAGCCATGAAAAGAAAACCCCGGAGAGTGTTGTTTTATTGTATTCAACTGCCGCTAGGCACCATGCTTATTTATATAGGGCTATCAAAACTCCTAAATACACACGAACAGATTTGTAGCAGAGTCAAACTGCTGTAGTGTAATACATGTGAGTTTTCTACTGTACCTTTCAACTGAGCGAAATTCCCAAGTAACATTTATTGGATCAATCTATAATTGCAATATTAGAGAAAATAGGATTGACTACCAAGAGGTTCCTTTTACAATGACTGTCTGGAGGAAAGCCCGTTTTTCTGGGCTTGAAAAATCAAGTGACTCATTCAAGGGCTGCGGTAAAAATCAGCATTTGAAGAAAGCCTTATTCTACGTGTTAAAAAATCAAGTGTCACAGAAAAACACACTGAGGATAGAAAAGAAAGTGCAATTGCCGAAGGGCTCATTGGCAAACTCAGAAACATGCATTTCCTTCCCCCCCACCCCAGCTCACAGTTGTGTTACATAGCAAATGTTTATTGATGTGTTTATTTTTTGGTGCCCGGAATGCATTTTCTTCAAGAACCGAAGTTATGGTTGTGAGAGACCCAAGTTAACTCACAAAAGAAAAGTTAACATACTGTAGCTTTACAACAAAATTCTAGACAACAATTTTAGCAATACGATCAAACAAATGTAGGAATGATCTTAGCAATAGACTACTTTTCAGTTTCCTTGTTTTGGTGCCTAAGAAATTAATCCTAGGAAGATAAGAGGACATTTTCTAGTACTTTTAATAGTTGGCATCTAATTTCCCGTTAAAACTTGCAATTTGTCTTATTTTTTGATGTTATGTTTATGGGCCCTGCTTAAAGTTTTATTTTAGTTAACAAATGGACAAGAGGTGGGAAATTCAGGAGAAAAATTAGGAGACAGATTTTCCTCTAAAAACTGAGTAGGGATCAAAACAGAATGGAGAGAGGGAACTAATGAAAATACGGATATTGCCTCCACTTTATTCACCCATTCATTCCAGTATTAAATGACAGGAAGCAGTAGTTCATTCATTCATTTATTCACCCCTCTCCACAAGTGAGCCACACGGTCAAGGTGACTGTAGATTTTCAAAATCATGTTTGCAGCTCTCTTGCGTTTGACTTTATGTGTTTTTTGCCATGCAAAAGGTTTTTACTTTCATTTTTATGTGGTTGAAATTTATCCATCTTTTTCATTACATCTGGATTTGGAGTCATACGTAGAAAGGCTTTCCCCATACCCAGGTTTTCTTCTGGTGCTTGTATGGCTTTATTTTTTACATTTAGATTCGGCTGGAGTTTATATCAGTGTACAATGTGAGGTGTGGAACCCAATTATCTATTTTTTACAGCTATCCAGTTATCCCAATAGTATTTATTAAAAAGGCCATCTTTGCCCCAATGATTTGGGTACACCAACTTTATTATATATTAAATTTTCAGGGGTGCCTGGGTGGCTCAGTCGGTTGAGTGTCTGACTTTGGCTCAGGTCATGATCTCCTGGTCGATAGTCCAACCGTAGGTTCGAGCCCCACATCAGGCTCTGTACTGACAGCTTAAAGCCTGGAGCCTGCTTTGGATTCTGTGTCTCCCTCTCTCTGACCCTCCCCTACTCATGCTCTGTCTCTCTCTCTCTGTCTCTCAAAAATAATATGTTTTTTAATTTTCATATATGCCTGGGTCTACTTCCAGACCCAGTACAATATAGTACCATAATAGTAACAGGTTATAACACAATGAATAATAACTTAACAAAAGAATTTGAAGCAATATGCAAAAAGAAGGGGGGGAAGCTTTCTTCAACAGAATGGTCACTAGTAAGTGCAGAAGGAATGACAGAATTAGGATAACATCATTTTGCAGCCACCATTCAAAACCTGATTCAGGGGGGCACCTGGTTGGCTGTTGGTGGAGCATGGGACTCTTGATCTTGGGGTTGTAAATTCGAGCCCCACATTGGGTATAGAGATTACATAAAAATAAAATCTTCAAAATAAAATAAAATCTTTAAAATAAAATAACTGCTTCATAGGCGCATGGCTGGCATTGGAAGAAGATGAGACTCTTGATCTTGGGGTGATGAGTTTGAGCCCCATGTTGGGTGTAGAGATTACTTAAACTTTTTTAAAAAACCTCATTCAGATAGGCATCACTAATGAATACTAAAACTATTTGGTTAATGAAAAAGAATGAAATTTTGCCATTTGGAACAACTTGGATGGAACTAGAGTATATTAGGCTAAGCAAAATAAGTCAGTCAGAGAAAGACAAATACCATGTGATTTTACTCACGTGGAATCTGAAAAGTAAAACAGATGAGCATAGAAGGGAAGGAAAAATAAGATAAAAACAGAGAGGGAAGCAAACCATAAGAGACTCTTAACTAGAGAGAACAAACTAAGGGTTGCTGGAGGGGAGGTGGGTGAGGGGGTGGGCTAAATGGATGACAGGCATTAAGGAGGGCACTTGTGATGAGCACTGGGTGTTATATATAAGCGATAAATCACTAAATTCTACTGATACAAATACTACATGTTAACTAACTTGAATTTAAATAAAATCATGGAAGGAAAAACAAAGAAGCACTTTGAGGACTAATATGAAGTCATCTTCAAAATATATGATACACTTTTAGGTGAAAAGGTACAGAATAATATTTACCTATAGCGTTGTGTTTGATAACCTTACTTCTTCCCTTCCCTAAATCCACATCCCTTGCAAGGTGACTTTATAGCTCCTCACGTTCCTTCAATCTGGGCTAGCCTGTGACTTGCTTTGATCAATAAAATAGAACAGAAGTTATGGTGCATTAGATCCAAGCCAGGCTTCCAGAGGCCTGTGTGTTTCTGTTCTTTTTTTTAATGTTTTAATGTTTTGGGGCGCCTGGGTGGCTTAGTCGGTTAAGCGTCCGACTTTCGCTTAGGTCATGATCTCGCAGTTCGTGGGTTCAAGCCCCGCATCGGGCTCTGTGCTGGCTGCCAGCTCAGAGCCTGGAGCCTGTTTCACTAGACTTCTTCTCTTCTCCCCTCTGCTCACGCTTGTCTTCTTCCCTCTCTCTCTCTTTCTCCTAGAAATAAATAAAACATTAAAAAAATTTTAATGTTTTAATGTTTGACGATTTCTGAGAGAGAGACAGCGTGAGCAGGGGTGGGTCAGAGAGAGAGGGAGACACAGAATCCAAAGCAGGCTCCAGGCTCTGAGCTGGGGGCTGAAACCCACAAACTGCGAGATCATGACCTAAGCCGAAGTCGGACGCTTAACGGACTGGAGCCACCCAGGTGCTCCCTATGTGTTTCTGTTCTTATGAAGCCCAGACACCACAACACGAACAAGCTAGAAGGTGAAAGACCCTGGCAGAAAGGAGCTGAATAATCCCAGCTGAGGCCATTTGAGACCAACCATCCCCAAGTGACTCTTCAACTGGTCGACTGAGATCAGCTGGAACCTTCTAACGTGCCCATAGACTCATGAGAAAAACGAACAACTATTATTAAGTCACTGAGGTTTTACTTGGGTGGGGGAGGAGGAAAACACACCGCAATAGCTCATACAAAATGCTATCTTAAAATTTGGGGGAAAAAGTACTGATGCATTTGTTCGCATGCGCAAACTCTGTAAGTATACACAAGAAACTTGGAAACACAACTTTGGGGGAAGAACAGTGCTAGGGTGGCCAGGGGATGAAGATCGGAGGGAGACATTTCACTGTCTGTACTTTCGTACTAGAATTTGAAACCTGTGAATGTATTTCCAATGAACACAACTATGAATGTAATCTGTTTTCTTTCACTCAAATCTTTTAGAACCCTTTGAATCATCTCTAGTGGGTAATGGAACTCTCATACCCTATAGGAAATTATAAATTGGGACAATCTTGGTGGTGTTTAATGTGGTTTTAAGTAGTGCCTACAAATATGCAAATGCATATGCACAGTACATACAGTGTCTTTGGGAAGCAATAGGAATTAAAGTCAGGGAAGACTATGTAAGTAGTAGAATTTGAGCTAGCTTTGAAGGAATAATAGGATAGGAATAGATGAGGAATAGGGGACAGAAAACTTAAAATAAAATAAAATAAAATAAAATAAAAATAAAAATAAAATAAAATAAAATAAAATAAAATAAAATAAATAAGAGGTCTCTGGAAACCCCACCAAAAGCTGGTAACACTAGTTGCTTTCTAAGGAAGGACCCTATGGGCTGGGGGTTAAGGGTAGAAGGAAGACTGGTTTTCCTATATGCCCTTTCACTTTTTGAATTTTTTACCCTGGAACTTGTATTAACTTTTCAAAAGGAAAATAATGAATAAAATACACATAGCCTTGACCCAACAATTTATCATTTCTAAAAATCTCTCCTGCAGAAATACTTACAGAAGCAAAAATAAATGTACGTTATTACTTCTGCGAGCTAATAAATTATAAAGAGCCTAAATGACCATCACTCATGATTAGTTAAATAAATTAAGGAATATTTGTATAAAGGAATAATATACATAAAAATGAATCCATAACCATCACCGAGGTCAATATAGGACATTCAGAACTCCTAAAGCACTTTGTACTTCCACTGCCCACTTACATCAGCCATCTTCACCCCTATGAATGACTGCAAACTGAATAAACCTATGTAAGCGCCACCAAGGTCAACACAGAACATTCCAGAACTTGAAGCACCCCCCATGCCAATTTCAGCCATTTAACACTCTATCAATTATCACAAACTGAATGAACCCATTTAACCATCACCCATGTCACAGAATAATCCAGAACTCCTGAAGCGCCCCCTAATGCCCACTTCTAGCCATTTTTCACAAAACTGAATAAACACATGTAACTTTATCACCCAGGTCACAGAACTTTCCATAGGACATCCAGTTTGTGATAATTCATCAAGCAGCACACTCTTCTGTATGTATACTTCAATAAAAAGCTCTAAAATATGCATGAAAGCCCATTATAAAAGATGTTTGCATATGTATAAAGGCTAACTAGGTATACAAATCAAACTTACATTACAGATGAGAAGGCTGTGGGGAAAGGAGGTTTCATTTACTTTGCATACTTCCATAAGGTTTGAAATTTTTATAATGAGCTTTTTTCCCCTTCATAACTGATGCTTTAAAAAAAATTTTTTTTAATGTTTTATTTATTTCTAGGAGAGAGAGAGAGAGAGAGAGAGACAGCGTGGAGCAGGGGAGGGTCAGAGAGAGAGGGAGTCAGACTGGAAACAGGCTCCAGGCTCTGAGCTGGCAGTCAGCACAGAGCCCGACTCGGGGCTCGAACCCACGAACCGCGAGATCATGACCTAAGCGAAAGTCGGATGCTTAACCGACTAAGCCACCCAGGCACCCCTAAAATGAATGAAAAATACACACAAAAAAGAAAATAATTTTAAATACTGCTATGAGACGTTTATTTTTTTCTTTGAAGAGAAATTATACACCATCACGCAGGGCTTGAACCCACAAACTGTGAGATCATGACCTGAGCCGAAGTCAGACGCTTAACCGACTAAGCCACCCAGGTGCCCCTATAAATCCTATAATTCTTAACCCACCACCATCACCACCAGTCAGCGTCCCCCTTCCTGCTACCCATATCCCACAGGTCTTGGGAGGGAGATAAATGCCTGAAGAACATATTCAAAGAAACACTTTACCAGCTCAGGCTTTCGCCTCAAACTTTGGTGTAGTCACTAAATGGGTTAGACTAAAAATTCCTTTTGCCCTAAATAGACAAGCCTCAGTGACCTAGACTCGAACTTTCTTTCTCTGAGGGTGACCTTTTGACCCGAGCTTTGGAGTTCTAAACACTCCTTCAGTCAGAAGAGAGGTAAGGAAAGAAACTGAAGGAAAACCACACCGAAGGAAGGCGAGACACCTTTCAGGGTAACTGAATGGTCCTACTCTGCCTAGGACTTTCCTTGTTTTAGCACTGAAACTCCCCAGGAAACACCTCAGTTCCAAACAAACCAGAACCTAACAAACCTAACAAACCAGGCTTCCAGGCATTTTAAGGCTCCTTTTCCCTGACTCCTTTTCCCCCTTGACTTTCAGGCCGAGAGAGGGGTGTCTTCTCCTCAGAAGGCACCAGACTTCTTTTACCACACTTCACAGAAGAGCAGAATCAGAACCTCAGAGGATCCAAGAGGCACCAAAGAGCATTCCACACAGATTCAACAGCTTTTCACTTCATACCATCAGTTCCACACACCACCGTGGCCCAGTGCTTTCCTGGAGCTAAGTTCTGATTTACTCTTTACTTTGAAGATTTGGGCAGGATCTTGAGATCCAACACTCATACTATTGCTTATTTAAGATGTTCCTTTAAATGAACTCACTTTTTGTTACATTCATTTTGTCATTTGCTAAATCCAACAGAAAACTTCCCATCACCATCATAAATGGAAAATCAACACCACATGCCACAAACAGAACTTATTAGGTACATATTAAGAAGTATTACCTAAAGGTGAGCCTCCCTCACGCAGGCTCCTCACGCGTTTTCCTCAGAAATGTCTGCAAAGCCAGAAGCTTGGTGCTCCTCCTAGAGGTCGGAGTGTGCAGTTAACACTTCCCTGGGGCTTTCTTCCAGCACCTTCTATAGGCTAACACTCTCTGATTTCTTTTAGCTCCCTCAATAGGATAGAGTGACTTTCCTCTAGCTCCCCCTGTTGGTCAGAGTGTGCGGTGATTCAACAACATTTTATTGAGTGACTGTTACGTTTTGGATACAGTGCTAACGGATTCGGGGGGAGCAAATGGGGAACGGCTTGGGGCTGTCATTGAGCAAGGGCTGGGAGAGAAGGGGAGCAGGGAGTTAGAAGATTTTGGCACAGCCTGTGCTGTTTGTCTCCATTTCCTAAACTCCCCCTTTGTTCAAGCCACGGCAATCTGGCTTTTGCCCCTCCCACCTCACCAAGAATACGCTAATGAAAGTCTCTGGGGACCTAATTATCGGCTCCAGTGGGAAGATCTCATCTTAAGTGATCGTCCCACTTAAGATCAGATCCCACCGGGGCGCCTGGGTGGCTTAGTCGGTTAAGCGTCCGACTTTCGCTTGGGTCATGATCTCGCGGTTCGTGGGTTCGAGCCCCGCTGACTGCCAGCTCAGAGCCTGGAGCCTGTTTCAGCCTGTGACTCCCTCTCTCTCTGACCCTCCCCTGCTCACGCTGTCTCTCTCTCTCTCCTGAAAATAAATAAAAATAAAACAAACAAAAAAGAGGCCCTGTGGGGCGCCGGGTGGCTTGGTCGGTTGCGTCCGACTTTCGCTTGGGTCATGGTCTCGCGGTTCGTGGGTTCGGGCCCCGCATCGGGCTCTGTGCTGACTGCCAGCTCAGAGCCTGGGGCCTGTTTCAGTCTGTGACTCCCTCTCTCTCTGACCCTCCCCTGCTCACGCTGTCTCTCTCTCTCTCTCTCTCCTAGAAATAAATTAAACATTAAAAAAAAAAAAAAGATCAGATCCCACCAATGAGATCTCTTCGGTCCTCATCTTAAGTGACCGTGGAGACAATTCCTTCCTTAGCTTCGCTGATAGTATTCGCTCGTTTCTCCAGGTTTTGCTACCTCTCTTCCGGCCCCATCTCTCCTTCCACCTGTCTCTTAGATGTTGGTGCTGGTCACGATTTTGCCCTTCACCTTCTCTGCTAATCTCACTACTTCCTCTATGCGCATGGCCTCCACCTCCACAACCTGACGCTCGAGTCCTACAAGACCAGATGTTACCCGTCTCTCTCTCCAGCCTCGTTTCTTCTCTTAGCAAGTTACCCGTCTCTGCAGTAGCACCTGTATCCTTTCCCTCTACCTGACTCCCACCTCCACCCCAGGTTTGTTCTTCAAGATTCAGCTTCAGTGCTACGTCCTCTGGGGAAGTATTCCAGCACACTCAGTGCTTCACGCACTTCCATTTATGCCGCCAGGCTGCTCTACTCGTAGGCACGATCTTAATCTGCATTTAGTTCCCAGCATGGGGCTCAGTAAGTATTTGTCAAATTGAGGAATATAAGGAATCCCTGAGCTGGGGCGCCTGGGTGGCTCAGTCGGTTAAGTGTCTGACTTCGGCTGAGGTCATGATCTCACGGTTTGTGAGTTCGAGCCCCGCGTCAGGCTCTGTGCTGACAACTCAGAGCCTGGAGCCTGCTTCGGATTCTGTGTCTCCCTCTCTCTCTGCCCCTCCCCTGCTTACACTCTCTCTCACTCTCAAAGATAAATAAACTTAAAAAAAATAAAAAAAAAAAAGAAATCCCTGAGCTGTGAGCAACTCAACACAGAAGAGGAGCTTGGGCATGGTGGCTGGGATGCGTGTGAGCCAGGGAGATTTAGAACCTGCCTATTTGGCCCGTTGTCCCTTTCCCTTCTTCAGGGGAAGCCAAGGCTGGTGGGACTGGAGGGGCCATCAGGGTCAGAGCAAGAAGATGGCTGGAGTTGAGGCAGCCAGGGTGGCAGGGTCAGAAATTGGTTACATACAGGGGAAATGAACAATCATATTGAGGATAAAGGGAGCCAGGGTCATCCATCGGAGAACAGAGTTACAAATGTACGATAGGGTGGACACTGGAACGAACCCTGTGGTGTTTAACTGGAATCGGAGGTACCAGTTTGAACTCATGATTTTTAAGACAGATATGTATATGCACATGCACACACACATTTACATATATTCTCTCTGTGCCAAGGCCTTTAGACCATGATGCCCTAGTAGCAATGATTATACCTAGTGCCTACACCTTGGCTTTGAAATATTAAAGGAATCGGGCCTCCTTAGAGAAATGTCTGATCCCAAGGCTGGGGGCAGGGAAAGCATGCATCTGGGACATCTTAAGCCAGATAGTGAAACACCAATCCAAAAACCTGAGATTGGCCAAAAGGACACAGGAGCCAGCTTGGAGGGGCTCTCTCCACTGTCCAGATCGGAGATGTGAATATCAAAATAATGAAAATGATTTAAAACCCACAGAAGCAAACAGGAGTCCATGAGTCCCACACTGATGCAAATAAAGGGTGAAGGGAAAGGTCTTTTTTGCGGTATGATGCCAACCAATCACTGTAGAAAGAATGACAGAATGAGAGTCACCATTGGTTGGCCATCATAACGCCATCTGGCATGAAAGATACTAAAACGAGTGAACGCTTGAGGCAACAGGTTATTTATACACTCTCAAAGATCTCCACACAAAATATTTCGTTATTTCAAAGGGAAACCATTAACCGTACAAAAGAAATCTGGCAGGTACTCCCCTGAACCACAAGATCCAGGTTCCCGTCACCAGTAAAAGGACAGCTACATCATGTGCCTCCTGCAACAACAGACTGACAATGCAGTGTCAATTCTGCGGTGTTTCTGCCAAAAATGTGTAACCTGAATTTAATACCTAGGAAACAGTCAAACCTAAGTTGAGGGACATTTTTCAAAATTGGCCAGTCCTTTTCAAAACTATGAAAACCACAAAAAGACTGGGGACTTTAGATTGGGGGAGATCAAAGACACATTAACAATGAAGTGTAACACACAATCGTGGATTGAATCCTGGGTCAGAAGATTTTTTCTCCTTTTTGCTAAAACGACATTATTGGGACCCCAGGCAACCTTTGAATTGAGTCTACAGACTAAATGGTAGTTTTGTATCAAAGGCAATTTCCTGATTTTGATAGTTGTAATATGGTTACACAGAAGGTCCTAGTCTTTGGGAAATGTACACTGGAGCACCTAAGGGTAAGGGGCTATCATTTCTGTAACTTTTTAGATGGTTTAGAAAAAATATGTGAATTCTTAAGTATGAAGTATTCACATATACAAGAGAGAGGGGGAGAGAGAGAAAATGATAAAGCAAACGCGGTTAAATGTTAAATAGGGAACCTGGGTGAAGGATGTACAGGAAATAGAACAGTTCATGAGTTTAAGATACTGAAAAGAGGGGCGCCTGGGTGGCTTAGTCAGTTAAGCGTCCGACTTTCGCTTAGGTCATGATCTCGCGGTTCGTGGGTTCGAGCCCCGCGTCGGGCTCTGTGCTGACTGCCAGCTCAGAGCCTGGAGCCTGTTTCAGTCTATCACTCCCTCTCTCTCTGGCCCTCCCCTGCTCATGCTGTCTCTCTCTCTCCTAGAAATAAATAAAACATTAAAAAAAAAAAAAAAGATACTGAAAAGAAAATGGGGTGTTCATAACCTGAGTTGTACATAAACAAGAAATACGTGTGCCCTTGGCAAAAACTGTCTAAATTGTCCCATTCTACAAAATGCTCGTGAAAGTTTGACAGATTACACGGAGAGGTTTCCTTTCTGTTTTGAGAAACAACCGCAACGTCAATACAGTTATTCTTCTGTGTTCCCGATATCATTTTATCTCAAACCTGACTGCAATGAGACACGGGGAATGCAATCCTGGGATACGGAGGCAGAAATGAATTATTAATAAGAATAAAAGAGACTTTACAAATTTTTACAGAATTTTATGCATGTGTACACACTTTATTAAATTTGCATTCTAAGATATACACAAGGTCAGCATTTCACAAAATTTTCTATAATTTATTCCAAAAGCGGTTATCATGAAACACAGGGATTATATAAGTTAGTCAAGCAAAAAGAGCATCTATAGGATTTTCTTATATCATCTCTTGGACTTGTTTTCAAATAGAAGCCTGAAACAGGAGATATTAGAATAGGAAGAGAGAATTTTACTTTATAACAATGACCACTTTTCAAATATTAGACTTCATATAAAAATAAAGGGGTACTGTCAACAAAGCTCGTCTGAAGGTCAGCATTTCTCTCTTTTACTTATTCCAAAACAATCCCTGCATAAACTTAACTTTCTAGTCAATTTAAACAATAAAAACGAACCTTGGTTTAAAGAAGAAAGTGAACCATCTGGTCTCCTAGTTCCCATAATATTGGAACAACTTCATGTTCCTGTCCCAATTCTAACCCACCACTGGATTTCAGAAAGAAACTTAAAGATCACCACATTCCAAAGGTTGTTTCTTAAGAGTCCTAAATTAGAACCCCAGATCCATGGCCAAAAGTATCCCTTTAAGGCAAAGAAGACTGTAGAGGGAAGGTGGATAGATACCCTGTAAGAGAAAACCACCTCTCGGTATTGGATAGGCAGAAACATCCCAACGTGGTTCTTTCATGAGTGGAATAAGCACACTGAATACCGTCGAGGTAATTTCTCTTTCACATGGCACACTAGGGAACGACCTTCATAATATGTACATTTACGTGAGGATTGAAAGATTATGGACTTCGCACAGGTGAAAGCAGTATGAGAAATAAAGCCATTAATGGCCATCATGGTGGTTAGTACGGTTTAAAGGAAACACCACATCTGATACTGTAATAGAACGACTTACTGCGAGCTAGTGATGCTCTCCTATAATTCAAAGAGGATACACTTCCCTTCAAGGCATACAGTATTACTCCTCTGTGAGTACCCTCAAAGCGCGGCATGAGTCTTTAGAAGTCAAGAATCTTTGCCTTCAAAGGACACAAAGGCAGTAGTTTCCATTTCTACATTCATTTAAAAAGTGGAATATTATGATCCTAGCGGGCAGATTTGCATATTAAGCACAGACGATCCAACCACGATGTCTGAACATTAAAAGAAATCTATCACAACATTTTAACACAGTTTTAAATAATAAATAAAAACACAACGACAGATTAACACAATGATAGATTACACTCAGGTTTTTTTTTTTTTTTTAATAGCTCTATCAGGATTCTCCTCTTTTAAAAATTAAATAACTTATGGTACCTCAGACCTACTATCATGTACACTGTTTACAGCTCAACAGCTTCGTAAAAGCAGAATGCGCAGTAACATGGACTTTTTCAGCTCCTAAAAGCTTCCTCGTAGGTAGGAAGCTGACCTTACTAGAGGGCGGCAGAAACAAGAACTGGATTTGGACTCTGGTGGCAGACACGAGAACCAAAACACAGCATGCAGCAACACTCACCACACGACAAAGAAACAAATCCAACGACAAAAAAGGAATCAGAAAACAGCAGCAATCAAACCAGTATGTGACGGTCAGACACAGAAAGCCCCCTTTTCTAGCCTACCGTATGACACACACCTTTACAGCACAACACTGCACCCCAAAACCCCCAGGCCTCACGATATCCCCCGAAACAAGCGGTCAAGCTCCATGTACGCTTTTCTACACAGTGCTTTGCGTGTACATAACATTATTCATTCATTTGTAGATGCTCCACACATCTGGTCAAGGCAGGGATTTCTTCTCCTTGATAACACCACCTAGAAACATTAACAATATTTTATATATTCCTTCGGGCAACAGACTTGGGCGAGACACACATCAACGGCGGCAGCTAAGGCATGAGAACCTCTGGTGGCTAATCCAGGCATCCCCGTCAGTCCATTTACAATTCTCGGCACTAAAATCAATCCTTACGCCCTGCACTCCACCAGCAAAGCGACACAGATAGTAATGAAAGCAACTACGTGTTTCTTCCCCTCGGTGAGAAATGGCAAGTAAGCAGCTCAAACAGGAAAGAGCAACAAAATAATGTACTGTAAGCCGATGCAGAAAAATAAAAATTTAATAGAACTGAAAGCAATCCATCTATTATTGTGAAATAAAGAGATTTGAAACTATGTGGTCAACAGAGAACAACAACAACAAAAAATCTCTCAAGCAAGAGAATTTCTGATCAACTTTAGCTGTCATGTCACTGCTGGGAAAAAGAACCAGTGTTGAAAATACACATCAGTGCTTTCCTTTATTAAACGTATAGACTCTAAAATAGGTGCTCTCTGAGGCACGGAGGAAAAAAAAAAAATATATATATATATATACATATATATATATATACTCTAAGCAATCAAAAATGAATATTTGAGATTTAGTCACTAGATCCAAAATGAGATCAGCAAAGAGACAGGGGTCAGGTCACTACACTCATAAAATTGAACTTTACAGGAGAGAGATGCCAAAAAAGAACAGCATCGAAATGGTTTAAGTCTGTCACACTTTAATCCTCATTATGGATCAAAGTTCTCTGCGTTCCTCACTGAATGTTTTGTGTAGGAAACGGCAGTTAAAACACTGAGTCAGAAATGGGTAAGTCACTTGGGTGAGAGATCATCCATCAAGACGAACGAAGAGCATGAATTGGTGCGTGCTACTGGAGGCGCTGCGGTTGTACGGCCCTTAGCCAGCGAGTCTGAGGACAAGCCACTGCTGCTACTACTGCCATCCAAAACATCTGAACTGAGGACAAAGCAAAAAGAATTATAAGCAGGTGCATCTATCAGGGTAAAGGTAAACATAACATGCAACGACATAGTTTCAAGAACTCACGAATCAGTAAGAGCATTTGTAAATAATAAAAAGCACAAAAGCAACAGCAATGAACTGCGTAATGTACTATGTTCAGATACCTGCAAAAACAAAGTCAAAGAAATCCGAAGACAGACATTCAAGGTTCTAGACCACTTCAGTGCTCTCTTGGACGTGCCTGAATGTCCAACATACGGTCGGCATTCCCCTGGACAGGTCATGATTTTTGTGAGGGAGCTCCCTTACCTGTAGCTCAAGAGATTGCTACCCCTAGATTTATCTTCTTCCCTTCCCATCAGCCTTAGAGTAAGAGCTGTGGTTACTCGCTGAGGTACCCTGGACTGTCTGAAGTATTCTGTTAAGTACACTGCTTCACGGTCCCGCTACTCCAGCCCAACGGGTGTTCACTACTCTAGATGTGACCGCTTCCCCATTCCCAAGATGCCTTCAACTCAAACACGTTTCCCCCCTCACTTACCCCCTCCATTTTTTTGTCTTTTCTCTTCTCGTTTTGTCAATGTCTTACACAGTTTCCTCTTCTCTTGCTTTCAAAACCCAAAAGTGTCCCTGCTATCTCTACAAGCTTCCTTCAGTTACTATCCAGTCAGGCTAAAAGGAATGCTCTATAGCCACGGACCCAATACCCTCACCCTCCGTTTACCCCTGATTCTGACAACTAGCTTCTGCTCCTCTCCTTCCACTAAAACTCCTGATGCATCGGAGCCTCTACAGTCCAGCCCAGGGATGCCTACCCACCCAGCCCAGGCGCTCATGGCTGCCAATCATCTATCTGGCCTGCTTCACAAACCTGGCTTCGTACTTCAGTATTCATAAGTAAGAGCCTTCACGGCTGTGCACCAGGCTGCCTTTCTGGCTCTGATTCTCACTGATCCAACACAGAAGTTCTATGCTCTAGATCTGGCCTGAATTCACTCACATTCATTTATCCTAATATTTATTGAGTACCTACCAAGTGCAGGAAGTATGCTAGATATTATAAATATAGTGGTGTCTAAGACAGACATGGTCTGAACTTACAGTACAGGAAACATTTAAATAACCATGCTAATATATATATATATATATATATATATATATATATGTATAAAATTTGTGATCAAAGCAATATAAGCCAGATACAAAGGGCTCTGCAAGTACATAACATGGGTAACCTGATCTAATTCGGAGGAACAGGGAGAAACACGTTCCCCAAAAGTGATACTTGCGCTGTCATCCAGAAGATGAGTAGGCGTTAACCAGGTATGGTTTGGGAGTAAGCAAGGGGAGTTTTAGGAGCCAAAAGCAGGCTAGTGTGGCTGTTAAGTACAGAGAGTAAGAACACAATGAGAGACAAAGCTGTAGAGGTAGTCAGGCAGTTTTAGGATTTACACAGACACACTTTTTAAATTTTGAAAAGGGAAGCAAGCATAGAATTGGAGAAGGAATAATGATCAGGAAATAGGGATTCTTTTTTTTTTTTAATGTTTTATTTATCTCTAGGAGAGAGAGAGAGAGAGACAGCGTGAGCAGGGGAGGGTCAGAGAGAGAGGGAGTCACAGACTGGAACAGGCTCCAGGCTCTGAGCTGGCAGTCCGCACAGAGCCCGACGCGGGGCTCGAACCCACGAACC
>JAESUZ010002141.1:0-75172 GCA_017311185.1 Proteles cristata cristata | reverse complement strand
CCCCCCCACACCCATCAGTCCTCAGTTTGTTCTCAGCATTCAAGAGTCTTTCATGGTTTGCCTCTCCCTCTCCCCCACTATTTCCCCCCTTCTTCTCCCCCTTGGTCCTCCGTTAAGTTCCTCCTAATCCTCCTATACGTGCAAACATATGGTATTTGTCCTTCGCTGCCTGAGTTATTGTGCTCAGAATAACACCCTCAAGGTCCATCCATGTTGCTACACATGGCCAGATTTCATTCTTTCTCATTGCCATGTAGTATTCCATCGTATAAATAAACCACATCTTCTTGATCCATTTGTCCGTTGATGGACACTTAGGCTCTTTCCATGTTTTGGCTATTGTTGAGAGTGCTGCTATGAACATTGGGTACATGTGCTCCTATGCATCAGCACTCCTGTATTCCTTGAGTAAATTCCTAGCAGTGCTATTGCTGGGTTATAGGGGAGTTCTAGTGTTAACTTTTTGAGGAAGCTCCACACTGTTTTCCAGAGGGGCTGTACCAGTTTACATTCCTACCAACAGTGTAGGAGGGTGCCCGTTTCTCCCCATCCTCGCCAGCATCTAGAGTCTTCTGATTTGCTCATTATAGCCACCCTGACTGGCATGAGGTGGTATCTCAGTGTGGTTTTGATTTGTATTTCCATGATGATGAGTGACTTTGAGCATCGTTTCATGTGTCTGTTGGCCATCTGGATGTCCTCTTTGGAGAAATGTCTGTTCATATCTTCTGCACATTTCTTCCCTGGGTTGTTTGTTTTTCGAGTGTGGAGTTTAGTGAATTCCTTATAGATTTTGGACAGTAACCCTTTATCTGATGTGTCATTTGCCACTATCTTTGCCCATTCCGTTGGTTGCCTATTAGTTTTATGGATTGTTTCCTTTGCCGTACAGAAGCTTTTAATCTTGATGAGGTCCCAATAGTTTATTTTTGCTTTTGATTCTTTTGATTTTGGGAATGTGTCAACTAAGAAATTGCTGCAGTGGAGGTCAAGGAGGTTGTTTTCTGTTTTCTCCTCTAGGGTTTGGATGGTTTCCTGTCTCACGTTCAGGTCCTTTATCCATGTTGAGTTTATTTTTGTGTATGGTGTGAGAAAATGATCTAGTTTCAATCTTCTGCATGTTGCTGTCCAGGTCTCCCAGCACCATCTGTTAAAGAGGCTGTTTTTTTTCCATTGGATACTCTTTCCTGCTTTGTCAAAGATTAGTTGGCTGTATAATTTTTGGTCCAGCTCTGAGTTCTCAGTTCTGTTCCATTGATCTATGTCTGTTTTTGTGACAATACCATACTGTGTTGATGATGACAGCTTTGTAGTAGAGGCTAAAGTCTGGGATGGTGATACCTCCCGTTTTGGTTTTATTCTTTAGTATCACTTTGGCTATTCGGGGTCTTTTGTGGTTCCATACAAATTTTAGGATAGTTTGTTCCAGTTTTGAGAAGTATGCTGGTGCCATTTTGATACGGATTGCAATGAATGTGTAGATTGCGTTAGGTAGTATTAACATTTTAACTATATTTCTTCTGCCAGTCTATGAGCATGGAATGTTTCTCCATTTCTTTGTGTCTTCTTCAATTTCCTTCATAAGTTTTCTATAGTTTTCATCATACAGATCTCTTATATCATTGGTTAGGTTTATTCCTAGGTATTTTATGGTTTTTTTGTGCATTTGTGAATGGGATCAGTTTCTTGATTTCTCTTTCTGTTGCTTCAGTGTTAGTGTATAGGAATGAAACCGATTTCTGTACGTTGATTTTGTACCCTGCAACTTGGCTGAATTCTTGGATCAGTAGACTTCTGGTGGAGTCTGTTGGTGTTTCTATGTAGAGTATCATATCATCTGTGAAAAGTGAAAGTTTGACTTCTTTGCCGATTTTGATGCCTTTGATTTCCGTTTGTTGTCCGATGGCTGATGCTAGGACTTCCAGCATTATAGTAAACAACGGTTGTGAGAATGGACATCCCTGTCATGTTCCTGATCTCAGGGGGAAAGCTCTCAGTTTTTCCCCGTTGAGGATGATGTTAGCTGAGGGCTTCTCATAGATGGCTTTGATGATGTTTAAGTCGATTCCTTCTATCCCGACTTTCTCGAGGGTCTTTATTGGAAATGAATGTTGAATTTTGTCAAATGTTTTTTCTGCATCTATTGACAAGATCATATGGTTTTTATCTTTTCTTTTGTTGATGTGATGTATCACATTGTTTGATTTGCGAATACTGAACCAGCCCTATAACCCAGGAATGAATCCCACTTGATCTTGGTGGATGATTCTTTTTATGTACTGCTGGATTCGTTTTGCAAGGATCTTGTTGAGGATTTTTGCATCCGTATTCATCAAGAATATTGGCCTGTAGTTCCCCCTTTCTTTTTTTGCTAGATCTCTGTCTGGCTTGGGAATCAGAGTGATGCTGGCTTCATAAAATGAGTCCAGGAGTTTTCCTTCAATTTCTATGTTTTGGAATAGCTTGAGAAGAATGGGTTTTAATTCTGTTTTAATTGTCTGGGAGGACTCCCCTGGGAAGCCATCAGGGTCAGGGCTCTTATTTGTTGGGAGATTTTTGATAACTGATTCGATTTCTTTACTCATTATGGATCTGTTCAAATTTTCTATTTCTTCCCATGTGAATTTTGGTAGTGAGTGTGTGTTTTGGAATTTGTCCATTTCTTCTAAGTTGTCCAATTTGTTGGCATATAATTTTTCATAGTATTCCCTGATAATTGCTTGTATCTCTGAAGGGTTGGTTGTAATAAGTCCATTTTCATTCATGATTTTGTCTATTTGGGTGCTCTCTCTTTTCTTTTTGAGAATCCTGGCTAGAGGTTTGTCAATTTTGTTTGTTTTTTTCAAAGAACCAACTCTTGGTTTCATGGATCTTCTCAATTGTTTCTTTGGTCTCTATGTTGTTTATTTCTGCTCTAATTTTACTATTTCTCTTCTTCTACTGGGTTTGGGGTGCTCTTGTTGCTCTGCCTCTAGTTCCTTTAGGTGAGCTGTTAGATTTGCTACTTGCACTTTCTCTAATTTCTTGAAATAGGCCTGGAGTGCAATGTACTTTGCTCTTAGGACTGCCTTTGCCCCATCCCATAGAGTTTGCATTGTTGTATTTTCATTTTCATTTGTTTACATATATTTTTAATTTCTCCTCTAATTGCCTGATTGGCACATTTGTTCTTTAGAAGGGTGGTCTTTATCCTCCATATTTTTGGAGGTTTTTCAGACTTCTTCTTGTGACTGATTTCAGGTTTCAAAGCATTATGATCTGAAAGTGTGCCTGGTATGATCTCAATTCTTTTATATTTATTGAGGGCTGCTTTATGTCCCAGTGTGTGATCTATCTTGGAGAATGTTCCATGCCCACTTGAGACGAAAGTGAATTCCAAGGCCTCAGGATGTAGAGTTCTAAATATATCTGTCAGATCCATCTGGTCCAATGTGTCATTCAAGTCCATTGTTTCTTACTGATTTTATATCTGGTTGATCTATCCATTGCTGTAAGCAGAGTATTAAAGACCCCTGCTATTAGCACATTCTTATCTATAAGGTTGTTTCTGTTTGTGATTAATTGTTTTAAATATTTAGGTACTCCCATATTCGGTACGTACACATTTATAATTTTTAGTTCTTCCTGATGGATGGACCCTGTGATTATTATATAATGCCCTTCTTTATCCCCTGTTATTGTCTTTAATTTAAAGTCCAGTTTTTCCGATATAAGTATAGCTACTCCAGCTTTCTTTTGACTTCCCGTAGCATGATAGATATTTCTCCATCCCCTTCCTTTTAATCTGAAGGTATCTTGCAGTCTAAAATGCATTTCCTGTAGACAGCAGATAGCTGGATGTTGTATTTTTTTTTTTTTATCCATTCTGCTACCCTATGTCTTTTGATTGGAGCATTCAGCCCATTTACATTCAGTGTTATTATTGAAATACGTGGGTTTAGAATCATTGTGTTCTCTGAGGGGTTCATGCTTGTGGTGGTGTCTCTGGTGTCTTCATTCCTTGCTATACTTCCCTCAGAGAGTTCCCCTCAGGATTTCTTGTAGGGCTGTTTTAGTGGTGACAAATTCTTTCAATTTTTGTTTATATGGAAAGACTTTTGTCTCTCCTATTTTGAATGACTGGCTTGCTGGATACAGGATTCTTGGGTGCATATTCTTTCTGTTAATCACATTGAAGATCTCCTGCCATTCCTTTTTGGCCTGCCACGTTTCAGTAGATAGGTCAGTCACCACTCTGATAGGTTTCCCTTTATATGTTAGGGCCCTTTTCTCCCTAGCTGCATCAAAATACTCTCTTTGTCCTTATATTTTGCCAGTTTCACTCTGATATGTAGTGCAGAAGAACGATTCAAATTACATCTGAGGGGAGTTCTCTGTGCCTCTTGTATTTCAATGTTTACTTCCTTCTCCAGGTTGGGGAAGTTCTCTGCAATTTGCTCCAGGACTCCTTCAGCACCTTTCCCTTTCTCTTCCTCTTCTGGGATTCCTATTATACGGATATTGTTGCATTTGACTGTACCACTGAGCTCTCAAACTCTTCTTTCATGTTCCTGGATCAGTTTGTCTCTTTTTTTTGTCAACTTCTTGTTTTTCTATAATGGTGTCTTCTAAATCACTTATTCTCCTTTGTGCCTCTTCAATCCGTGCATTGGAAACCTCCAGTTTAGTAAGTATTTCATGTATCACATTTTTTAATTCATCATGCCTATTTTTGTTCTCCATGTTGTTCGTAGCCATAGTTTCTTTTATGTCCTCTATGCTTTTTGCAAGCCCAGCGATTAATTTACGATTATTGTTCTAAAATCTTGTTCAGTTATGCTGCTTATATCTGTTTTGAGCAGTTCATTAGCTGTCAATTCTTCTTGGAATTTCTTTGGAGGAGAGCTCTTTCATTTCGTCATTTTGGTTAGCTTTCTGTCTGTTGTTAGTTTTATTATTTTTTTAAATTTTTTTTTAATGTTTTTTTTTTTTAATTTATTTCTAGGAGAGAGAGAGACAGCGTGAGCAGGGGAGGGTCAGAGAGAGAGGTAGTCACAGACTCTGAAACAGGCTCCAGGCTCCGAGCTGGCAGTCAGCACAGAGCCCGACGCGGGGCTTGAACCCACGAACCACGAGATCATGACCCAAGCGAAAGTCGGACGCTTAACCGACTAAGCCACCCAGGCGCCCCTGTCTCTTGTTAGTTTTAAAGAATTGTTATGGTCTCTGCACCTGTGAGCTCTGTTGCACCCAAGAAGACTCTTCTACTGTCCAGGGCCTATCCTTTCAGAAAGTGTCTTTGAATGGTATCTTTTGGTCTCTTTTGTTGGGACCTTGGTTTTTTTTATTTTCCTACTCGTAGTGATATTTGGGACTCTCCATCATGTGTACCCTGGCTTGTTTCTTGAGATAGCCCTGGAGAAGAAAACATACAGAAAAACACACAGGGAACAGCGGGACACAAACACACAGACAAATTCAACAATCACGCTAACCGAGGGGGAAAACTAATAAGTAATGAGTAAAGACAGTGGAGGGAAGGCGAATGATAGAAAATAAAAATATACTAAAAAGTCAAAAACAATAAAAGAAAAGGAAGATAGAAGAAAACCAATAGACAAAGATCAGCTTAAAGCACATAACCAGATTTCCCAGCTACAATTAAATAGCCGGGTTTATGCAGTGCTGGTTGAAGAGCATAGAGAAAGAGAGGGATGATGGGGTGGAGATGAGGCAAAATTGGAAATAGAATGAACAGGCGGAAGGGATAAGAAGCTTTTTTCAAAGAGCTAAAGGTTGGAATATGGTTGCAGAGGTGAGAGAAAGACGGTAGTGTTATCCAGAGAAACTATCCAGTCTGATTATTCCTGAGAGGCTTTGTTATACCACCATTAACAGTTCTGCTGGTCGCTGCTTCCCTGTTTCAGGGGGTTGAGTGGCAGCTGGGGGAAGTGTTGCAGCCTCAGATCTGCCAGGGTCAAGCAGCAATACAACCTGAGTCCATTTGGGGAACGTAGCAATTTCAGGTCTGCAGAGTCCACGTTGTCTCACCCCTCCGCAACCACTTTACTGGCCGCTGCTGCTTCAGCAGGCAACTTTTCGCTCACGCTGCTGCCCCTTCACCAGGCGCGGCGGCATTTCACCAGGTTGCCACCACTGCCACTTCACCCGGTGCTGGGACCACCTCCAAAGGCATTGCTGCTGCTTTACCGGCCGCTGCTGCTTCAGCAGGCAACTTTTGCTCACGCAGCCGCCACTTCAAATGGCGCCGGTGCCACTTCACTGGGTCCCAACAGCTGCTGTTTTAGCAGGCCAATGCCATGCATGCCACTGCCTCTTCACCCGGCGCCGGGACAGCCTCCGCAGGCATTGCTGCCGGTTCACCCGGTGCCGCTGCCAAGGATCGTGCTGGGTGCACGGCAATTCAGTTTTTCCTGGCGCCTTCTGGGACCAGGGCACCTAGTTTAAAGTCAGCACCGCAGCCAGAGCTATAAAACAGTCTTTCCAAGCCGAGGTTTTTTCTCTTCTCCAGGGATGGTTCTATGAGCAATCTCAGCTTTTCTTTCCTTCCCCTGGACTCGTTGCAGCTCGCCACCACTCGCAGGTTTATCACTCATCACAGCTGCACGCAAGCCGGGTTCCCTCCCCTCCCTCCGTATCTCTGGGTCCCGTCCCGCTTTTATCTTCCCCAGTTCGCACTCACACACTTATGAGGTTTCCTTCCCAGTGTACTCTGTCTCTTTCTCTTCCAAAACTCTTGCGGCTCAGTGTCCTACGACCTCAGTCCTTTTCTGTTTGAGAGATGGGTGCAGGTGAAATGTACGGTGCTCCCTACTTCTCTGCCATCTTGCCTCCTTCCTCCCTCTAGTGACTACTTTCTAAAAATGTAATTCAGCAAAAGTGATGAGATGTTACTTCCATGATTAGGTTACAAAAGATTGTGACTTCTGGGGCACCTGGGTGGCTCAGTCTATTAAGCGTCCTACTTCGGCTCAGGTCATGATCTCACGGTTCTTAAGTTCGAGCCCTGTGTAGGGTTCTAGGCTGACAGCTCAGAGCCTGGAGCCTGCTTCAGATTCTGTGTCTCCCTCTCTCTCTGATCCTCCCCTGCTCACACTGTCTCTCTCTCTCCCTCTCTCTCTCTCTCTCAGAAATAAATAAAACATTAAAATTTTTTTAACAAAAGATTGTGACTTCTGTCTTGTTGGCTCTCTTTCTTTCTGCCTCTCTTTGCTTGCTTGCTCTGATGAAACAAGTTGCTATGTTGTTAACTGACCTAGGAGAGGTCTACCTGGCAAGAAAAGTGAGGGCAGCTATGAGTCAACAGTTCAGTGAGGAACTGATACTTTCTGTCCAATGGCCTATTAGATACTGAATCCTGCCAGAAGAGTGAACTTGGAAGCAGATCTTTCCATAGTTGAGCCTTGAGATAACTGCAGCCTTAACCAATGTCTTGATTGCAGCCTTTAAAGATATTTTGAGACAAAAGACCTATCTAAGCTATGCCTGGGTTTCTGACCCACAGAAACTGTGAAATAATAAATGTGTGTTGTTTCAAGCCACTAAGTTTTTGGGTAATTTGTTACATGGCAATATATAACATACGGGGGGGATGATGGATTCTGTTTATATAGGAGATTAGAGAAGTGGTTCCCTAACTTTAGCATGCATTCAGCTTCCTTGAGAAACTTGATAAAATGCAGATTCCTGGGCTCCACTTTCAGAGGATTTAAATTCAGTGGGTCTGAGGTTGGATTCAGGAAGATGCATCTTTATAACACACCCCAGGTCTTTCTGATGAAGGTGTCCTTTGGGATTGCATTTCCAGAACCGTCACCTAGGAAGTAGATTTAGCCTTTGGATAGACAGATAAAGTGTTGGAGGACCAGTGATTGTTGAATTGCGCAGGCCCAGTAGGGCAGGATTTATGGAAGGCTTTTGGATTAATTAGGTGACATTTTGAAGGCATCCTGAACTTTGAACTGGAAGAAGTCTTGGAGGTCAGAAGATTAGCCTGGTGGAAGTGTGGTGGATGGGTTGGAAGGGAGGCACACTAGAGTCAGGGGCCAAGATAGCAAGAGATGATAAAAGCCTATAAGAGAATGTTGAAGTTGGAGACAGGAAGGAAAGACATGAGAGGCACTTTCAAGGGAGTTTTGGAAGGATTTGATGACTAACTATATAGATAGGATCTGAAAAGAGAGAGATTTCAAGCCTGTGTGATGTAATGCCATTGGCATAGCTGTGAATTTCAGAGGGGCACTGACTTAGGGAATATATCTCTCCTAGAATAATTTAGTGCCCAGTTACTTGTGGTTGATAAACTCTGTTATGGGAAGCTGAATTCATTAGCAAAGGGTACAAATGGAGGCAAAGTTCTAATTGAGACCAGTGTTCCTAAATGTGTGGTCTTGCACCAAGAGCCTCATTGTTACCTGGGAGCTTGATAGATATGTTAATACTGCAAAGGTTTATAGCCTGGCTGAACTTGTTACTCTGTATGCCCAGAGGCTTTGGATACACCATCCCAGAGGTTGGGGAGGAAGCATAAGTAGAGGAATAGGTGACCCCTTCCCACTGATGGAGGAAATACTGATCTAGGTCTAGCCCTGCTGTCCCCAACCTAGCCCAGCCCTAAGCTAAGGCAGCATTCTGGCTGCCTATTGAGCTGAAGGGACTTGAGACCCACCCATTTGTTAGCCAAGCCACAGAGCTACCCCAACAACCTGAATGAAAAACACTGACAAATTTCAACTATACAGGTAGTGAAGCATGATGCTCGGCTTCCTTCACTGCAACAACCTCCATATGGAAGTGAGGCTGGAAATTTTATTCTCCTACTGTATATACTTCCCACTTGGCCCTGTCCTTACAAAGCTGGCCTAGTGAATGAAGAGTCACTGAGAGTGAAAAAGGAATACAGGTATTCCTGACAGATGTGTTATTGCCAGGGAAAATCTGGTTCATGTCACACTGTAAGAGAAAACAAAGGCGTAAGCTGCTGCCGCCAGACATTTCAGTGGATGAGGCCTGAGGAGCTGCTTTGTGCAAGTGACTAACACAATCCTACTGTGTCAGCTTTAAGGGGACTGCTGTGTTGGATGTTGTTGCTCTCCTATCACAAGAATTCTAATTGAGCAGCCCTCATACTGCCTCATGTGGGCCACAATGTGGTCATCCTAGAGTCAAAAACTATGTCTGAATGAAATATTCTGGACTTCAACCTACAATGAATTGATCGCTTTCCTCCAAGAGACTATCAGAACTAATCTCATTGTGCCTTACCTCCCAAATCCCTCTGGCTACTGCTCACACTCCATACTGCCCTATTCATCATCCAATCAGACATAAGCAACTTCCTCTACTTCTTTCTCCTTTCTAGAGGGCCATACTGTGGTCTTTAGAAGTACCTGTCTATGAAGACTAAAGTTCTTATATCCTTAGCTATGTGTCAGGACATATCCTCTGCTCCTGTTGTAACTGGAACCTTGGCTGGTCTCTTTCTCTGTTTTTTATGTTTCTTCTTTGAGTGAGAAATAAGGTATTCTTTTTTTTTTTCTTTTTAAATAGTTTATTGTCAAGTTGGTTTCCATATTACACCCAGTGCTCATCCCCACAAGTGGCCTCCTCCATGCCCATCTGCCCCTTCCCATTCCCCCCCACACCCATCAGTCCTCAGTTTGTTCTCAGCATTCAAGAGTCTCTCATGGTATGCCTCCCTCCCTTTCCCCACCCCCACTTCCCAACTTCTTCTCCCACATTGTCTTCTGTTAAGTTCCTCCGAATTCTCCTATACGTGCAAACATATGGTAGCTCTCCTCTGCCTGACTTATTTCGCTCAGAATAACACGCTCAAGGTCCATCCATGTTGCTATACATGGCCAGATTTCATTCTTTCTCATTGCCATGTAGTATTCCATGGTATAGATAAACCACATCTTCTTGATCCATTTGTCCGTTGATGGACACTTAGGCTCTTTCCATGTTATGGCTATTGTTGAGAGTGCTGCTATGAACATTGGGACCCATGTGTTCCTATGCATCAGCATTCCTATATACCTTGGGTAAATTCCTAGCAGTGCTATTGCTGGGTCATAGGGGAGTTCTATTGTTAATTTTTTGAGGAACTTCCACACTGTTTTCTTTATTCTTTTTTTAAAAAATAGTTTATTGTCAAGTTGGTTTCCATACAACACCCAGTGCCCATCCACATAAGTGCCCTCCTCCATGCCCATCACCCCCTCTCCCCCACACCCATTAGTCCTCAATTTGTTCTCAGCATTCAAGAGTCTCTCATGGTTTGCCTTTTTCCCTCTTCCCCATTACTTCCCCCCTTCTCCCCCACGATCCTCCATTAAGTTCCTCCTGATCCTCCTCTACATGGAAACATATGGTATCTGTTCTTCTCTGCCTGACTTATTTCATTCAGAATAACAGCCTCAAGTTCCATCCATGTTGCTACACATGGTCAGATTTCATTCTTTCTCATTGCCATGTAGTATTCCATCATATAAATAAACCACATCTTCTTGATCCATTCGTCCATTGATGGACATTTAGGCTCTTTCCATGCTATGGCTATTGTTGAGAGTGCTGCTATGAACATTGGGGTACATGTGCTCCTATGCATCAGCACTCCTATATCCTTTGGGTAAATTCCTAGCAGTGCTACTCTTGGGTCATAGGGGAGTTCTAGTGTTAAGTTTTTGAGGAACCGCCACACTGTTTTTCAGAGGGGCTGCACCAGTTGACATTCCCACCAACAGTGTAGGAGGGTGCCCATTTCCCCACATTCTCGCAGGCATCTAGAGTCCTCTGATTTGCTCATTTTAGCCACTCAGACTGGCATGAGGTGGTATCTCAGTGTGATTTTGATTTGTATTTCCCTGATGAGGAGGGATGCTGAGCATCGTTTCATGTGTCTGTTGGCCATCTGGATGTCCTCTTTGGAGAAGTGTCTGTTCATGTCTTCTGCCCATTTCTTCACTGTATTCTTTGTCTTTTTGGGGTGTGGAGTTTGCTGAGTTCCTTATAGATTTTGTATACTAACCGTTTATCTGATATGTCGTTTGCAACTATCTTTTCCCATTCTGTCGGTTGCCTATTAGTTTTATGAATTGTTTCCTTTGGGTGCAGAAGCTTTTAATCTTGATGAGGTCCCAATAGTTCATCTTTCCTCTTGATTCCCTTGTTTTTGGGGATGTGTCAAGTAAAAAATTGCTGTGGTTGAGGTCAAGGAGGTTGTTTCCTGCTTTCTCCTCTAGGATTTTGATGGTTTCCTGTCTCACGTTCATGTCCTTTATCCACTTTGAGTTTATTTTTGTGTATGGTGTGAGAAAATGATCTAGTTTCATTCTTCTGCATGCACCTGACCAGTTCTCCCAGCACCATCTGTTAAAGAAGCTGTCTTTTTTCCATTGGATACTCTTTCCTGCTTTCTCAAGATTAGTTGGCTGTATACTTTTGGGTCCATTTCTGAGTTCTCAGTTCTGTTCCATTGGTCTATGTGTCTGTTTTTGTGCCAATACCATACTGTGTTGATGATGATAGCTTTGTAGTAAAGGCTAAAGTCTGGGATGGTGATGCCTCCCATTTTGGTTTTCTTGTTCAATATTACTTTGGCTATTCGGGGTCTTTTGTGGTTCCATACAAATTTTAGGATAGTTTGTTCTAGTTTTGAGAAGTATGCTGGTGTAATTTTGATTGGGATCATATTGAATGTATAGATTGCTTTAGGTAGTAACGACATTTTAACTACATGTATTCTTTCAATCCATGAGCATGGAATGGTTTTCCATTTCTTTGTGTCTTCTTCAATTTCCTTCATCAGTTTTCTATAGTTTTCATCGTATAGATCTCTTATATCCTTGGGTAAGTTTATTCCTAGGTACTTTATGGTTTTTTTTTGTGCAATTGTGAATGGGATCAGTTTCTTGATTTCTCTTCATGTTGCCTCATTGTTGGTGTATCAAAATGCAACTGATTTCTTTTTTTCTTTTTTTTTAATGTTTTATTTATTTCTGAGAGAGAGAGAGAGAGAGAGAGAGAGAGAGAGAGACAGCATGAACATGGGAGGGTCAGAGAAAGAGGGAGACACAGAACCGGAAACTGGCTCCAGGCTCAGAGCTAGCTGTCAGCACAGAGCCCGACGGGGGCTCGAACCCACGAACCATGAGAATATGACCTGAGCCGAAGTTGAACGCTTAACTGACTGAGCCACCCAGGTGTCCCAAAATGCAACCGATTTCTGTACGTTGATTTTGTACCCTACAACTTTGCTGATTTCATGGATCAGTTCTAGTAGGCTTCTGGTGGAGTCTGTCTGGTTTTCTATGTAGAGTATCCTGTCGTCTGCAAAAAGTGAAAGTTTGACTTCTTTGCCAATTCTGATGCCTTTTATTTCCTTTCGTTGTCTGATGGCTGCTGCTAGGATTTCTAGCACTATGTTAACAACAGTTGTGAGAGTGGACATCCCTGTCGTGTTCCTGATCTCGGCGGGGAAGCTCTCAGTTTTTCCTCATTGAGGAAGATGTTATCTGAGGGCTTCTCATAGATGGCTTTTATGATGTTTAAGTAAGTTCCTTCTATCCCGACTTTCTTGAAGGTCTTTATTAAGAAGAGATGCTGTATTTTGTCAAATGCTTTTTCTGCATCTATCGACAGGATCATATGACTTTTATCTTTTTTGTTGTTTTTGTTGTTGATGTGATGTATCACATTGATTGATTTGTGAGTACTGAACCACCCTGTAACCCAGGAATGAATCCCACTTGATCTTGGTGGATAATTCTTTTAATGCGCTGTTGAATTCGATTTGCAAGTATCTTGTTGAGGATTTTTGCATCTGTATTTATCAAGAATATTGGTCTCCAGTTCTCTTTTTTTGCTGGGTCTCTGTCTGGGTTGGGAATCAAAGTGATGCTGGCTTCATAAAATGAAGTCTCGAAGTTTTCCTTCGATTTCTATGTTTTGGAATAGTTTGAGAAGAATGAGTATTAATTCTCTTTTAAATGTCTGGTAGAATTCCCCAGGGAAGCCATCTGGCCTTGGGTTCTTATTTGTTGGGAGATTTTTGATAACTGATTCGATTTCCTCACTGTTATGAGTCTGTTCAGCTTTTCTGTCTCTTCCCGTGTGAATTTTCATAGTGACTGTGTGTTTAGGAATTTGTCCATTTCTTCTAAATTGTCCAGATAGTTGCCATATAGTTTTTCATAGTATTCCATGATAATTGCTTGTATTTTTGAGGGGTTGGTTGTAATCAGTCCATTTTCATTCATGATTTAGTCTATTTGCGTGCTCTCTCTTTTCTTTTTGTGAAGCCTGGCTAGAAGTTTGTCAATTTTGTTTATGTTTTCAAAAAACCAAATCTTGGTTTCATTGATTTGTTCAACTGTTTCTTTCGTTCCTATATTGTTTTTTTCTGCCCTGATTTTTATTATTTCTCTTCTTCCAATGGTTTGGTGTGCTCGTTTTGCTCTCCCTCTAGCTGTTTTGGGTGTCTTGTTAGATTTTGCACTTGTGCTTTTTCTAATTTCTTGAAATAGGACTCAAGTGCAATGTACTTTCCTCTTAGGACTGCTTTCACCGCATCCCATAGAGTTTGGATTGTTGTATTCTCAGTTTCATTTGTTTCCATATATTTTTAAATCTCTTTTCTATTTGACTGATTGGCCCATTCATTCTTTAGCAGGGTGTTTTAACTTCCATGTTTTTGGGTGTTTTCCAGACTTCTTCCCGTGATATATTTCGAGTTTCATAGCATCGTGATCTGAAAGTGTGCATTGTATGATCTCAATTCTTCTATATTTATTGAGGGCTGCTTTATGTCCCAGTATGGGATCTAGGAGAATGTGCCATGCACACTTGAGAAGAAAGTGAATTCCATGGCCTCAGGATGTAGAGTTCTAAATATATCTGTCAATCCATCTGGTCCAATTAGTCATTTAAATCTACTGTGTCTTTATTGATTTTCTACCTAGTTGATCTGTCCATTGCTGTAAGTGGAGTATTAACGTCCCTTGCTATTAGCACATTCTTACCCATAGGAGTGTTTCTGTTTCTGATTAATTTTTTATGTATTTAGGTGCTTCTATATTTGGTGTGTAGACATTTATAATTGTTAGTTCTTCCTGATGGATAGACCCTGTAATTATTATATAATGCCCTTATTCATCCCTTGTTACTGTCTTTACTTTAAGTCTAGTTTGTCTGATATAAGTATAGCTACTCCAGCTTTTTTTGACTTCCAGTAGCATGATAGATATTTCTCCATCCCCTTACTTTCAATCTGAATGTGTCCTCCAGTCTAAAATGAGTTTCTTGTAGACAGCAAACAGATGGATTTTGCTTTTTTATCCATTCTGCTATCCTATGTCTTTTGATTGTGGCTTTTAGTCCGTTTACATTCAGTGTTATTATTCAAAAATATGGGTTTAGAGTCATCGTGTCCTTTGTGGGATTTAGGCATGTGGTGATGTCTCTAGTATCTTGTATTACTTAAACATTTCCCTCAGAGTGTCCCCCTCAGGATTTTCTTTAGGACAGATTTAGTGGTGATGAATTCTTTCCGTTTTTGTTTATATGGAAAGACTTTTATTTCTCTTTCTATTCTGAATGACAGGCTTGCTGGATAGAGGATTCTTGACTGAATATTTATTCTGTTCATCACATGGAAGATTTCCTGCCATTCTTTTCTTGCCTGCTAAGTTTCAGTAGATAGGTCTGTCACCACTCTGATAGGTTTCCCTTTTTATGTTCAGGCCCTTTTCTCCCTAGGTGCTTTCAGAATTCTTTGTTTGTCCTTATATTTTGCCAGTTTCACTATGATATGTTGCGCAGAAGGTCGATTCAAGTTATGTCTGAGGGGAGTTCTTTAGGTCTCTTGGATTTCACCGTCTGTTTCCTTCCCCAGATTGGGGAAGTTCTCTGCTGTAATTTGTTTAAGGACTCCTTCAGCGTCTTTCCCTCTTTATTCCTCTTCTGGAATTCCTATCATATGGATATTATTTCATTTCATTGTATCGCTGAGCTCTCGAACTCTCCTTTCGTATTCCTGTTTCAGTTTATCTCTCTTTTTTTGGCTTCTTCTTTTTATATAATTGTATCTTCTAAATCATCTATTCTCTTTTCTGCCTCTTCAATCCGTGCATTGGACGCCTCCATTTTATTTTGCAGCTCATTTATACCATTTTTTAATTAATCACAGCTATTTTTAATCTCCATAGTCTTTTTAGCAATAGTTTCTCTCATGTCTTCCATGCCTTTTTCAAGCCCAACAATTAATTTTGTAACTATTGTTCTAAATTCTTGTTCAGTTATGTTGCTTATATCTGTTTTGAACTGTTCTTTAGCTGTCAATTCTTCCTGGAATTTCTTTGGAGGAGAGCTCTTTCATTTCATCATTTTGATTAGCTTTCTATCTCTTGTTAGTTTTAAAAGCTTGTTAGGCACTCTGCACCTGTGAGTCCTGCTGTGCCAAAGAAGACTCTTTGACTGTCCAGGGCCTGTCTGTTCAGAAAGTGTTCTTTGAATGGTGTCTCTTAGTCTCTCTTCTTGAAACCTTGGTTATTTTATTTTCCTACTTGTAGTGGTATATGGGGGTCTCCACCATGTGTACTTTGGTTTGTTTCTTGAGGTAGCCCTGGAAAAGAAAATAGACAAACACACAGGGAACAAAGGCACACAAACGCACAGACAAATCCAACAAACACACAAACTGAAAGGGAAAACGAAAAAGAAAAGGGAACAGAGGAAGGAGGGAAGGCGAGTAATAAGAAATAAAAATACATAAAAAAGAAAAAAAGAATAGGAAAAAGAAGGAACCCAATAGACAAAGAACAGTCTAAAGCGTGTAACCAGATATCCCAGCTACAAATAAACAGACGGGTGTATGTAGTGCTGGTGGAAGAGCATAGAGAAAGAGAGAAATGACAGGACAGGGATGAAGCGAAATTGGAAATGAAATGAGTAGGCAGAAGGAATAAGAGGCTTTTTGCAAAGAACGAAAGAGTAGAGTATGTTTGGAGAAGAGGTGAAGGAAATGATGGCGATGCTATCCAGAGAAAAGTATATAGTCTGATTACTCCAGAGAGAAAGAGATGAAAAGGTAGGTAGGTGTAGAATTTACATCTAGAGAATGGATTAAATGTGACTGTTTCAGCAAGCCAGTGACCAGAATTAATCAGGGCAGTGCATCCATGTTGTTCTTGCCCTGGCTCCAGTAAAAAAAGAAGAAGGAGGAGGAGGAGAAGACAACGACGAAGAAGAAAAAGAAGAAGAAGAGGGCAGCTCTCTAGCAGAGATGGGAGTGATTTGGTCTAGTGCATCCCGCAGGAGTCCTGCTTTGGCGGTTGTGGGGAGAAGAGTGGCGGCGCCCCAGTCCGTTCTTGAACCAAGCGTTGCAACTCACTTTTTTGGGTTTGTAAACTCCCTGTGCCAGAGGCATAGCCAAGGTGGGCCGTGCTCTATATCCAAAGCCAGGCCTCAATTCCAGATCTCAGTCCTCACGCCCCATTGAAATTGCCCAAAATATAAACTCACAGGCGAACCCCTAAGAGCAGTTTCAGGCCTCTCACTTTCTCCCTGGGGATCGAGCCAGAAGCCACTGCTCCCATCTCCTCCAGGTCGGGCTGGTGGGTGAGGAGTAATTTCACCTGGAGTCGCATGGGACCAGTGTGTCCCGCCTAGGGTCAGCTGGACAGCAGGAAACTGGGTCCCTCTGTGTACTGCTGCCCGAAATATAAACTCATGGGCAAATCTCTCAGAACCGTTTCAAGCCTTTCGCCTCCCCCCTAGGGATCCAGCTGAGCGAGAAGCACAAAGGCAATGCCACCGCATGTCCCCTCCAGGTCGAGCTGGCAAACAGGGAGCAGTTTCCCCGGGGTTCGCCTGGGATGAGTGAGTCTTGCCTAGGGTCAGCTGGAGAGCAGGTATCTGGATCCCTCTGTGTCCTGAGTGGAGGTTTTTCTCTTCTTCAGTGACAGGGAGTGTCTTGAGCAATTCTGGCCATTCTTTTCTCTCCCCTAGACTCACTGCAGCTCCCTGCAGAGGGGTTCCCCACCCCACCCCCATGTCTCCGGTCCCGGCTTGATTTTATCTTCTCCAGTTCGCACTCACCCTATAAGGTTTTCTCAGTGGACTCTGTCTCCTTTTCCTCCTAAACTCCTGGATACTGTAAGGGTTCCTATGGCTTCAGGCCTTCTCCGTGTGAGATATGGGAATGAGTGAAATGTATGGAGCTCCCTACTTCTCTGCCACCTTGCCTCTCTCCCTTGGCTGGTCTCTTAACCATGTTCCCCAGGAGGTGAGGTTTGGGCTCTAATTCACCACCCCACCCCTTCAGATCTCTTAAGTATCATTGCTCTCTCTCCCTCCTCCAAAAGCCCCACTCCTCTGGGAGGAGTGTTCCCAGAGTGGCTCGTATTTGTGCCCTGATTCCCTATGTTCTAGCAGTTAGACGGATGTAGCAGAAATTCTCCTTTGGGAGTTAAAGGGGTGGCTTTACCTCTAGTTTTGTTGCTTTTCCACCCTGACTCTGGCCATCATTCTTGGCGATGTCAACATTCATATGGATGACCCATCTCTCATCTCATCATGGGTTTTCATTTCCTTGATCACTTTACTTCAGTGATCTTTCCCTCTACCCACCTCAACTACTTGCTTGGTCTTACACTATCCTTTTTCACCACCAGAAACTGCGTTATTTAATAAATCTTGAGCTTCACTACTATAGTTCTCAACCATATCAGGTTAGACCTCCAATCCACTGTTTCCCACTATATTTTCTCCCTCCATCAGTCCATCATTCTTTTGCCTCCCACCCCAGCTTAGAACCCATCTACAGTATTTTCAACATCATTTTCCCCTTCCGTCTCTATTTTATACCCACTGAGCTGTCATACCCTGGCTCTGAACTATCCTATCTTTCTTCCCCCTCTCCTCCTTCTCCTTGCAGCTGAGACTTTCACAACTTGGTTGTCTGTCATCACTCATCATGAACTTCAGATGAACACCTGACACTGTCCATTACTTTCATTACCTTTCCTTAGTGAGGGTTTCTGGATTGTAATTCTCTGAGATGACCTTCCCTCCTCTCTCCTCAGGCCTTCCTCTTCTATCTCTTTTTCCTTCTCCTGCTCACTGATGACCTCATTCCACATGACACTGAGTAAACAGAATTCAAAAAATTGCAACATTTTCATCTTCTCACCACTGAATCTATCCGCCCAACTGTACCTGTAACTGTTGTCATTTCCCCCTTTACAATGGACAATGTCCATTTTTCTGTAGGAGAAGGTACTCCTATCACACGTTGATCCCTTCTAGATTCTATATAGTCTTGCTTCCACTGAAACTTGAGTTCTTCAGTTATCCCTTCTCTTTATTGCATTATCAACATCTCCCTCTCTTCTGGGTCTTTTACATAAACAATCAATCATGTCCTATGACTGCTATTCAAAAAACAAAACAATGACCTCCTCACCCATGACTCTACATACTCCTCCAACTACCATCCATGTCCTTATCCTTTACAGCCAACTTTCTTGAAAGATTTATCTGTTAAATCTCTCTTTACTCACATCTTTCCCTCTGAACCTCCTCCAATCTCACTTTAGTCCCCAGCTGACTATATTTTGCATCTGTGGAGGTTTGAGAATCAAGCCTATAGGTAGCTGAGACTGCAGCTTCAGAGTCTATAATGGTGAGAACACATGAGGAATCTGAGACTCAGAGAGGTTAGGTGATTTGCCTAAGGTGACACAGCTAGTAAGTAGGTAAGTTGGTATTGAATCACGGTGCATCTAATTCTAGGAGCCTGTGCATCAGCATTCTTGTCATTGATCATGCCTTCTCTGTGCTATGAATATCTTTGTAGGGGTTATCACATCGAAGAGTAATTACTTGTTGACATGTCCCCTTCCTCATTGGATTATGATTTTGAGGACAAGAACAAAGTCTAGAACACATAGTAGATGTTTGGTAAATGCTTGTTGAGTGAATGAAGAAATGCTCATTTCTTCTTTTTTGTCCTCAGTAGTGATGGATCACTGCTGGTAACCATTTTCCCTTTAATATAATCATAGAAACATGAAGTTTTAGAGCTGCAAGGGACCTTGGAGATCAGGAAATTAAGATCTGTAGAGGTTACACAATATATTCAAGGTCACTTGGCTTGTTAGTTGCAGTCCAGTGATCTTCCCATGCCATCTTCAATTGATGTTAACTCTCCCTCCCTGTGTCCATGTTCTCTTTTCCAGCCTAAATAATTCCAATGCCAGACAGCACATAGCTGGCAGAAAGTCAGTAGAAGGACACGTTGTGAATGTGATGGGCAGCCAGTGCAGTGCTTTTTAGTATTAATGAACACTTTCCTCCTTGGTTTAAGCAAGTGCCTGCTAGCTACATCAGTTCTAGTTTAAAATATCCTTTTCATGAGCTTCTATCTTACATTATATTCCTCTTAGTGCTTTGGTTATTTTAATGAGTTTTTCTTATCTCCTATTTATAAAACCAGACCTACTTTGTAATGTGTTGTTGTTGTTGTTGTTGTTTTAATAATTCAAAAGTCTTGTTCCTTTTCCATTGCTCTTTTGCTTTAATACTTTTTTTTTATGTTTGTGTGCTTGGAGTTGTGCAGTGCATTTTTAAATTCGATATTGTTGGTTCAGTTTTTCTATAGGGAAGAATAATATAACTGGAATTATCAACTAACCAGAACCCACAGCATGAAGTTGTGAAAGCAGCACAAACTCTGAAAGCAAGCATAGTTGAGTTTAAATCTTGGCTTTACTATTTATTTATTATTAATTCATTAATTTTACTGTTGGTCTCTCTCTTATTTTTTTATTTTTTAAAGTTTATTTATTTTGAGAGTGTGGGGGGAGAGAGTGCAAGCAGGGAAAGGGCAAAGAGAGAGGGAGAGAGAGAATCCCAAGCACTGGCTGTGCGGAGCCCTGTGTGGGGCTCAAACTCATCTACAAACCTTGAGATCATGACCTGAGATGAAGCTGAGAGTCGGACGCTTAACTGATTGAGCCACCCAGGCACCCCGTGTATCTTTTTAAAAATTAAGGTATAATTGGCATAACATTATATTAATTTCAAGTGTACAGTGTAATAATTTGATATTTGTATATGTTACAAACTCCTTGCTACAATAAGTCCAGCTAGCATTTTACTACTTACTGTGTGAATTTGGCAGATTGTTTAACCTCCCTGTACATGTTTACTCAGCTTTGAAATTAAATCATTAATAGTATACTTATAAAGCAGAAATAGAGATTAAATGAAATATATGTAGTTCTAGGTATAAAATTCACATTCTGTCACATACTGGCTATAGAATGACCTCAGTAAACTTATTTAACTTCTTTGAGCCTCAGTTTCCATCTCTGTAAAATGAGAATTGTTATCAGTTAGCTTTTTCTGTATAACATACCACCTCAAAATGTAGTGGCTTAAAACAATAACCATTTATTTGCTGATGATTCTGTGGGTTGTGAATTTGGACTGCACTCAGCAGGGACTTTCTCTGCTTCCTGTGTGTCAGCTGGGTTCACTCATCCACTTACGTCAACTGGCTTAACTCTTATGTTTGGCAGTTGGCTGGTTGTCAACAAGGATAATGGAAGTAACTGGGCTATGTGTCTTTCATCACCCAGTGGGCTTGCCTGGCTTCATTCACCTGGTGTATGAGAGTTACTAAGAGCATCAAGAGGGAGCAAGAGTCAGCGCATAAACACTTTTTAAGTCTCTTATTAAGTCTCTGCTTATTCATATTTGCTATTGTCCCATTGATTTAAAGTCATATGACCAAGACCTGTATAGATATAGGAAGGAACTAACCAAGGGCATGGATGTAGGGAAGGTAATTATTATAGTCATTTTTTTTTTCAAACAATCTATCAAGACTTGGTATTACCTGGGAAGCCTGGGTGACTTAGTTGGTTAGGCGTCCGGCTTTCGCTTAGGTCATGATCTCGCGGTTCGTGGGTTCGAGCTCCACGTCGGGCTCTGTGCTGACTGCCAGCTCAGAGCCTGGAGCCTGTTTCGGGGTCTGTGTCTCCCTCTCTCTCTGACCCTCCCCTGCTCACGCTGTCTCTCTCTCTTTCTCTCAGGAAAAAAAAAAAAGACTTCGTATTACCTGTTTTCCAGGATTGTTCTGAGAGTTTGGAGATAATACATATCAAGAGCTGAGTGAACTGACTGTTATAACAGGTGGTCAGCAAATGACAGCTAAAGCATATTATATTGTACCTGACCTACAGTAAGTGTTTAGTTAAGAGAGGTTCTCTTTTCTGCCCACTCTCCTTCCCACATTACTTTGCTAGTAGAAGAAAACTGTAATTCAAACAAACAAACAAGAGACAAAAACAAGCAAACAAACCCACATGAGTGATTTTGAATTTAATTTAATATGTATATATTAAACATCCACAATAAAACACCAAGTAATAAAGAATTCTCCAAACCAAAACTAACAGGATGTTGGGACTGAGCATATTTCATTATTCTGCTTTCTTCATTCCTAGCCCTAGGGTCTGATTACCCTGAAGCCATACAGGATACTGGGTTTTCAAAGAAAAAAATCCATTGTAGTAACTAAGGCAGTGAAGAGAACACAGACTAACCAAGAATTTCCACACCTGGAAGTTGAACCAAAACAGGTTTTGGAATTAACTGTTTTTCAAACAATTCCATTGAAATTTTTGAATCTTTAAGTTGGAAGGGATTTCAGAGGCCTTTGAATTTTAAACCTTTCATTCCTCCTCAGCAGTGGTTCTCAAACTTTTTGATTTTAGGAACATTTTACACTTAAAACTATTAAGTACCACAGTGTAATTTTGTCTGTGTTTTACATTCATCAAGATTTACTATATGAAAAATTCAAACAGAAAAAATTTAAAAAAAAGAATATATAGTATACCACACATTCCTTTTTCTGTCAGAGCAATTACTCATCAATATCAGCATAGCTTCTGGAAAAGTCCACTGTATATTCATAAGAGAATGAAAGTGAAAAAAGCAAACAATATCTTAGTGTTATTATAAAAAGGATTTAGAACTCACTAAACACCTGAAGGAGACTGGGGGACTCCCAGAGGTCTGTGGACCACAGTTTGCAAATTGCTACTCTTACTGTCAGCTAGGAGTTGCTCAACTGAAGCATTTGGATGGAGTATGGTATAGAAAACAAGCTCCACTTTGGACACATAAGATTAATTTCCTCATCTATAAAATGGAAGATGATAATAATTAAACCTACCTCGTATAGTTGTGAAGATTAAACAAAATGAGGCAATATATGTAACCTATATTAAGGGCCTTATACAAACCTTGGTATATAGCAGAATCCCAATAAATGTCAGTCCTACTGTCATTGAAATAAACACCTAATAGTTCACTGCTTCATGAGGTGGTTTATTTGGACTCTGGTTTTTAGAAATTTCCTCCTCCTGCCTCTCTGTAATTTCTACCCTGTAACTTTAGTGCTTATTCTTCTGTACAGAATAAGACAAAGCCCTCTGAGTTTTAGAGAAAAGCAGTTGTAGCACCTTTAGGTATTCTTTCTTAAAAACTATGCTGTGGTTTCTAGATTATCCTGATCATTTTCCCTCTGCTCTGGATGCAGTTGCTTATTCACCAAATACTTATTGAGCACCTAAATACTATGTACCAGTAGTGAAAAAAATAGATAATATCTGCTCTCCTGAAGCTTACTAAACTATAAGTTTAGGTGACAGATCCTGAGCAAGTAAACAAATGAATAATAGATACTAGGTCCTATAATGGAAAACCAAGTAAGGAAGAGAGAGTGATGGGAGGGTGTTATTTTAGATAGGATAGCACCTATCCTCTGAGGAAGCCTCTCTGAGGAAGTGATATTTGAGTGGAGACCTGCGTTGGGCCGGCTGAGAGGTAGGCCAGAGACGCCACAAAATGGGGGACTTCTTAAGATGGCTGACCTTCCCGCCAATACATCGGAGACAGTTACGACTTCGGAGGGAAACAGGAACTTAACCAAGAAACTGAAACCTTCCACCCGGGACTTTCTGGTCAAGAGACGGCCCCTGTTATCTGGACTTCCCCCACCCCCCACTAACAGGTTATAAAACCCCTCACCACCCAACCCGGGCTCGACTTCCCCGACTCCCTTCTCTTGAGTCGCGGAACTTCGCCCGAGGGTGCATGCAATAAAACTCTTGCGGAACATTTTGTCTTGGAGTCTTTTTTACTCACTTAAAAAATCTTACAACCTGAATAAAGTAGTGGGGCAAGACAGGCTGAGGGAAAAGTCCTTGCAAAATTTGAATTTCATTCTTATCATGATTGGAATCCATTGAAAGATTTTAGGTAGGAAAATAAAGTTACTATTATATTTCAAAAATCTAACTCTTGCCATTTTGTAGAGAACACAATAGGGTACAGGAATAGAAGTAGAGGGAACAGTTAAGCATCTCTTGAAGTAGTCCAGACAAGAGGTGATGATGCCTTGAAGGAGGTGAAAAGTTCGACTGGGATAGAAGGCAGAGCCAGTAGGGTTTACTGATGAATTAATGTGTTATGTGAAAAATAATAAGGAATCAGAAATAATATCTTAGGGTTTTGGCCTGAACAACTGGATAGGAGGTGGTTCCATTGAATAAAAAGGGGAAGACTGGCTGAGGAAAAGGGTGAAAAGACAGGATCAAGAATTCCATTTAAGATATAAGTTAAATCTGAGCTGCCTATTAAACATCCATATGGAACTGGAACTTAGGACAGAGTCAAGGGTGGAGCTTGTTCTGACATTTTGGAGTGTTAGTGTGTAGTGAGGAGATAACATTTAAGAATTGAGTCCTGGAAGATGAGGAAGAGTCAGCAAAGGGGGACCGAGAAAATGTAGCTGAGACATAGGAGTATAAAATAGGAGACTGTGGTCACAAAATCCGAGATTGTTCCAAAAAAAAAAAAAAAAGGACTAATCCACTGAATCAAATGTTGCTGAGAAGTATAATAAGATGAAGAATAATTTGCTTTTGGATTTGGCAAGATGAAGGTCATTGGAAACCCTGATAAGAGTGGCATGGAGACAAGTTGAGGAGAGAATGAGATTAAGGAAACAGATAACTACTTTGAAGAATCTTGCTATAAAGAGGAGAAAAGAAATTGTTAGGTAACTAGAGGTGAATATGTGGCCAAAGGATATTTTTGTTTGTTTAAGAAAGGAGATTTTGTAGCATGTTTATATGCTGATGGGAATGATCCATCAGAATACCGATGAAAAGAAAAATTGGCAATATCAGAGACGCGGTGTTGACTGCTGGGGGAAAATGTTGGAATACCTTAGAGTGGAATGGATCTTGTACACAAATAGGACTGGTATTATGGAAATGCGGAAAGTTCCTTCTTAGTAACAGGAAAGAAATCAGGGTATACAGATACTGAGGCAGGTGAGTTGGTAGACTTGTCGGTTTGAATATGAGGTAGTTCTCTTCTGATTGTTTCTATTTTCTCTATGACATATATAAAATATTCAGCTGAAAATTATGAAGGGCAGGCATTTGCAGTTTTATTAGTGGAATAAAGGTGTGAAATAGTTGTCTTGAGACAACTATTGAGAGAAAGAGAACTGATTAGGGACATTTAGGGTTGTCAGTCATTTCTGAAGGCCCACTTGAGATTTCTGGTCCAGCTGAATTTAAAGTGGGACCATTCTGCTGCATAGAATAACTGCATGGAGTTGTTCTTAATGAGTGTTAAGTTTGATACAGTACAAGGACACCTCCCCCACATACAGATTTATACAAAGTAGTGGATATAATGATGGAATCTGGGATTTATCTGGGTAGTGGGAAAGTGAAAGCATTAAAGGACAGATGGACAGTGAGAGTAGTAGGATCCATGGATTACAGGTGGAGGTTATGTGGGAGACTGGGAGCTTGAAGTTGAAATTACAGAGGTGAGGCAGTTATTTGTAATGATATCAAGAGTATGACTAATGGGTTTATGGCTGGGCTGGGATGATGTGAAAGAAAAGGTTATGAGAAGTGACTTCAAGGGATGGTGAGACCAAGGAATTGGCTATATCCTCAAGTGGATATTGAAATGTCAGGAGAAGTGGGAGAAAAACACTGTGAACCAGGTGAAATGAACTATTCATTTCCAATGAATGAATGAAAAGGAGTGACTGAGAGGTTGGTGGAGGACAGCCATAAAGAGGGATGGCAATTGGCAATTGGCATAGTCTCATGATGAACACTTTAAGTGGGCTGGAGTTTTTCAGGAAAGAGGGAACAAAAATGTCCTGGAAGTGGCAAAGGGGAAGAAGAGGACACTCCTCTACCTCCAGATCAAGTGAGTTATATGAAGAGTGTGGGAAAGAAAACATTCACCTTCTGAGAAATCTCCATGGAAGAAGAGACCTAAGGGAAGAGCCAAACTTTCTTTAGAACAAGAAATCAAATGAAATGTTGAGGATATAGAAGAATTTGTTGGTGATGGGCTTTGAGTTTCAGAGGGCATGGCAAGAGGGTTTGGAGGTTCATTGATGAGCAGGATATGGAGTCAGATTAGGGAACATATTGAATCTTTAGGGCTTAGAAATCCAGGTAATGAAACATGCTTGGAGGCTAGGAATTATGGAGGTGATAGGGATGTAAGACGTGTCCAGATTAGTCCTGTTGGGCCATTAGGAGGTGGTGCATGATCAGTGCTAATTAGAGCCTTCTTAAGGGGTTGATCTCTTGGTCACTTTGTTTTGGTGAAGCTGGTGGAGGGAGGCTAGAGCAGAGGAACTTACACCATAGTACTTGATACTCCCTTGCCCTCCCTAAAATTTTCTGTGCTCCTTTCCAACACTGCAGTAAGGGACTTATTAAGATTTTTCAACAATGATAATACCTTGGAGGAATTTAACTTATATCCCCCAAATATCTATTAAATCCTACCAAACCATTACAAATAAATACATGATCTAAGTAAAAACATATGCTTGTTATGTAAACTGCAAATATAGTTTCAAGGCAAGTACTCTAGCCATCCCAAGCACCTTCCAACTAGATTGCCGCACTGAGGTTCCATTCTTTTACCTTTTAAGTATGCAAATTTCAATCATTAGGAAAATAGATGCATAGAATGAGTTCCCACATATCCCATCACCTAGATTTAACAGTTGTTAACTTTTGGCCATATTTCACTTATTTTTTCTTTTACTGAAATATCTTCAAGTAAATTACAGACATTATGACATCTCATTCCTAAATACTTTATTTTCAAAAATTTTTAAATGTTTGTTTATTTTTGAGAGAGAGAGAAAGAGACAGAGACAGCGAGCGAGAACGAGCACGCAGCAGGGCAGGGGCAGAAAGAGGAGGAAACACAGAATCAGAAGCAGGCTCCAGACTCTGAGAGGTCAGCACAGAGCCTAATGTGGGGCTCGAACTCACAAACTGCGAGACCATGACCTGAGCTGAAGTCGGATGCTTAACCGACTGAGCCAGCCAGGCGCCTCAATTTTTGAAAAATTTTTAATGTTCATTTATTTTTGAGAGAGACAGTGTGTGAGCAGGGGAGGAGCAGAGAGAGAGGGAAGACAGAATCCAAAGCAGGTTCTAGGCTCTGAGCTGTCAGCACAGAGCCAGATGCAGGTCTTGAACCCACAAACAGTGAGATCATGACCTGAGCCAAAGTCCAATGCTCAATCAGCTGAGCCACCCAGGCGCCCCTCATTCCTAAATACTTTAGTATCATAAGCCCATTCTATATAGAGATTCAGAAGCTGTCACTGCCTTTCAAGATGTGGTGTCAAGAACTGGGCAAGAGTGTTCCAGATGTGGACTGACCAGCCAAGTGTGCAGAAGGGACTAGACTCAATTTCTTTAATACAGATTACAGTCTCTGAAACTATTCATTTTAGAGGGCACAGTACACTATTGGTTCAGGTGCATTTGTGGTTCCCAAGTTCTTTGAACATGTATTGCTGCTGTCAACTCAGGCTGCCCCGTCTTGTATTTATATAATTGAATTTTTGTTGGTTTTAGCCTACTGAAATATTTTGAATTGGAATTCCACCCTCCAGTGAGTTAGTTAATCCTTTCCTTCTTTGATTCATCAGGCAAATTGGTAAGTAATCTTTTATATATTCATGCAAATACATAGTAGCTAGCTACTTTCTAAAATTGAAACTTTTACTACATCAGAATTGTGGAGACTGCAATCAGATCATTTCAGACATTAAGAGTGGACTTTTTGTAAGATAAATGATTTAAATTAAATATTCCTGATTAATGATTGAAATCTATCCTTCTTGACTATTCAAACCTTCTTGCTTACCAGACTGGTAGGTGAATACAGTTTTCTAAGAAATTCTAAATCATTCCAGAATAACTTTTTAATATAAACAAATCAAGAAATATCTTAGTAGAGACTTGGAAACACCCATATTATTCATGACAGCCAAATCCACAGTTGGATTGGCTTTCTGAGGACTGCATGGGTTTGCTTGGGTGGCTTCTCAGTTAACTGTTCTCACAATTACACAGTATTTTTTTTTTTAACTTAACTGCGAGAATGAGTTGAATGGACATCGGGATCTGCCTTCTGCTTCTAAAATGGGACTTCAGGGACACCTGAGTGGCTCAGTGGGTTAAGTGTCCGACTCTTGGTTTCAGCTCAGGTCATGAGCTCACGGTTTTGTGAGTTCGAGCCCCACGTTGGTTTCTGTGCTGGCAGTGTGGAGTCTGCTTGGGATTTTTTACCTCTCTCCCTCTCTCTCTGCCGCTCCCCCACTTGCACTGTCTCTGTCGCTCTCAAATAAGTAAATAAACTTCAAAAAAATTTAAAAACTGAGACTTCACTGGGAGCATGTCTTCAACTGTTAGACAAATAGTATTTTTGTAAATTTTCAGGTTGGATATATAATATGCCTAATAAGACTAAGCAGAAGGCATAGTCTTGGTAATACTCAGACTCAAAATATCAAATCAGTTTTGCAGAACTCTACGTTCCTATATGGTCCCCAATAGGACCATTCTATATCATGCCCAATTCTTGGGTATTTCAGAATGAGAGTTCTGTGAAAATAGCCTTCATGAAGAAGCACCATACTGCAGTAATTAAGACCATAGGTACTAGACTTTGTCTATACCCTGTCTTTACCACTTGCTGACTGTGGGATTGGGGGATTTTTCTTAATCTCAGTTGAGAATAGTTTCCTCATCTGTTAATGATGAAGATAGTATAAGCACCTATCTCATACGGCAGTTGTGAGGATTAACGGTGTTCATTCAAGCAATGTGCCAAGCATTTAGTAAATGTTAACTACTATTATTTATCACTGACCCAATAGTTATCATTGGGACCCAAGGTATTAGATACCATTTGGTCTTATATTCATGAAGTTCTTCATGTAGATTTAAATGTGTCTAATCTGGAGATATTGTAGGCTGCCCTGAAGTATTCTGCATTTACCTCATCATTTTAATTTCCATTCTTGTGCCTCTACAGGCCTGGTAAAAACAGTTTAAAGATGCATGAAGAGTGCTTACACACCTTCTACTTTGAATAAGCCAAGGTAGTTATGGCCTCTTATTTGCTTGTCCTAAATCTTCAGATTAGCTTCCATGGTGGCTGGCAACCACACCAACTTTCCGGGGGAGAGAAATACAGGAAATTCCTTTCTTTCTGATTCATGAATCTATAGATACACTGCTTTCAGCATCCTGATAAACCTGGTAAACAATAGTGATTTTCCCTATATGTCAACTGAAGTAGTAATAAAACTACTTAAAACAGTGACAAAAATTGGCACAAGTAACTTTGAGAGGCATTGGCCAGAGAAACAGTTGACATGTATGCCCTTTTCTTATTCTTCACTTAAAGTTCTGATGCTTCTTTGCAATGATTGTGTATGAGGGGTAACTATTCTCTTAGCCAATGGTAGTGTACATCTGGCACTTTGTACTACTATACTTACTACCTTTGTTTTCTAAGAAAAGATAATTCATTTTTTGAAACTTTTTATTTTTAGGTGACTTTAGACTAACTGTAAAAATAATACTGAGTATTTCTACATACTCATCACTCAGTTTCCCTTTACATTTACATCTTAAATAACCATGGTACAGTTATCAAAACTAAGAAAATAATCATGGCACAATAATATCAACTAACAGAACATATTAAGATTTTATCAGTTTTTTTTTTTTAACTAATGTTCCAGAATCCAATTCAGGACCTCACATAGCAGGTAGTTGTCATATTTTCTTCTTCTCCTCTAATTTGTGACAGTTCTTTAGTCTTTCCCTTGTCTTTCATGACCTTGATACTTTTGAAGAGTACTGGCTAGTTATTTTGTAGCATATCCCTCCATTGAGGCTTTTCCAATGTTTTCTCATGATTAGACTGAAGCTACACATTATTGGAAAGGCTAACAGTGGTATACTTTTCTTGGTACAGTCTCTCAGGGGTACATGAAGTTACTATATGTTACAGGCAATGATAATCTTGATCAGTTGGTTAAGGTGGTATCTGTCAGGAGTCTATTGTAAATTTACTATTTGTCTATTTGAAATTACTAAATATTTTTGGAAGATACTTAGAGAGCATGCAAATATCCTATTTCTGCTTAAGCTTTGCTCACTAGTATTAGCATTCATCAGGTGATCATCCCTGTGGCAATTTTTACTATGATGGTCTAATGGTGGTTTTCTATTTCTCTCATTCTTTATACATTTATTAATTGGAAATTTACTATTCATTCATTCACTTATGTTTTATACCAGAATAAACTAATAGATATTTATCTTATTCTTTGGGTTGTAATTCTATATTATCTTTATTTATGTTGTTGCTCAAATTATTCCAACTTTGGACATTGGAATCTCTTTCAGTTGTGCTCCTGTGCTCAACATGCCCTTTATTTTTTTAATCAGTTCCTTATTTTCGTTACCACAAGATGCATCAGGTTTACCTTTTGTTTTCCTTACTGCATCCCTGGATGCAAAGCCAGTCCTTTGTTTAGTGGAGAGTGATAATTTGTTTTTTTGAGAGCAAGAGAGAGCAAACATGAGAACAAGAGAGAAGGGAAAATGAAGAGAGAGAGAACCATAAACAGGCTCCACACTCAGCGCAGAGCCCAATGCTCATTTCAATCCCATGACCCTGGGATCATGACCTGAGCTGAAATCAAGAGTTGGACACTCAACTGACTGAGCAATCCAGGAGCCCCAAGGGAGTGATAGTTTAAAACAATGATCTGTGTCTTAAGTGTGTTTGATATTGAGATATCACTGCTTCTAGCCCTTCTCAGTGGATATAGCTAGGATATATAAATATACCTTAACTTATATGTGCACACATCTGTATTTCTGTGTGTGTCTAGATTACATTAAGAAAAACCATGAGTCCATATTGATACCTATGACTCCAACCCAGTATACAGAGTTAATTTTAGCCTCCTCCTTTTCCTTATTTGTACCTTTTTTCTCTGACACTGAGAAACATGGTTCTCATTATCTACAATCTACTTACTTAATTTTTAAATTCTAAATATTAATAAGGCAGTTTCAGAATATTTATGAGATGCATTTGTGAACTAGAGTGCAGTGTTTGTATACCTTTTTGTTTGTTTGTTTGTTTTTAACCTTATAATATCTAGTCAACACTTTGTTTTTCAAAGTTATTTAGGTCAGCCTCTTTTTTTTCTTTCTCCTTCACCATGTGACTTGATTGTAATACAGTTATATTTATTTGTCATAGTCTTCAGTTCATCACTATTTCCCCTGATATTTGGGCGGAATTTTCCAAAATATAAATACAACTATTCTATGGGGTGTTGACAAATGTAGATAGTAGGGAATCCACCAATACCATACAGGACAGTTCCATCACTCTGAAAAGTTCCTACTGCTGCCCCATTAAATTCAGACCTTCCTCTCACTCCAAGGCTTGGCAACCACTGACTTTTTTTTTCCATCCACATGTTTTTCTCTTTTCCAGAGTGTAATATGCATGTACTCATATGATGTGTATGATTTTCAACTTGAATTTGGTTCTTTTACTTAGCAAAATACATTTAAGATTCATCCAAGTTGTGTGTGTTGATATTTGCATTCTTCTTATACCCGAGTAGTGTTCCATGGTAGGATGCACCATTGTTTGTTTAACCATTAACCCATTGAAAGGCATTTAGATTGTTTCTACATTTTCAGTGTTATGAATAAGGCATAATAGTTTTAAGCATTTGTGTATAGGTTTTTGTGTGGGCATAAATTTTCATTATTGTTGGGTAGGTACCTAGCAATGGGATCAGTAACTTTAAAAAGTACTTATTCAAATATCCAGAGAAGAAAAGGAAAACCTAAGTATTCAGTACCATATTTTGCTTATTACCACATTAATCCTGTATCATTTCAATGTAGTTTCATAACTCCTAACTTTACATCACCATCGCCATTTACTCTCATTATTTTCCAATTTTGCATCTCATTATTTCCCAATTTTGAATACAAATTAGTGCATTTGTATTCTCCCATAATTCCTGTTTTATAATCTCCATAGTGATCCAACATGTTCTATTCTGGTTTATTGTTACATCGATTGAGGTAGAACCTTGATCGCACCTTCCCTGAAACAAATGTACTTGGGTGCAAAATGGGTATTATTGAAGCCAGGTCCTGACCCTGTTTACTAGTTTCTGAAAAACATTGACTTTGTAATGACTATATTTTAAGGAGATTCCTTTTGTGTAGTCAGAATGAGCAATGACCTATCTGACGTTAATTGAGTGTCTTCTTAAAGAACCCCTGTCCTAATATATCAAACCTATCAGCTTGCTACAGAGCTTGGAGTTGCTGTCATTAGCATCACTCTTTGGGGCCAAGGTTCAGTCATTTTCTCGTTTCTGTTAAAAATGTATATTTTTAATCTATGAGGGCAGATACATTAGCTAGCTGTCACCTCAGAGAGATTGCAGCTGTGATCTCTCAGATTCTTCTTTACTGACACTTTTCATTAGTCTGCAAACACTTGGTTCTTTTTCACTAAATTGTGATCTCCTAACTGAGGGTGGAGTTTGTCTCTGTATTCCTAGTGCCTAACATGTAGTAGGTGATCCATATATACTTCTCAAATGGATGAATTAATGCATGGTGAGTACCTGATGCTTGAGGATAGAGGGTGAGGAATTTTTAGGGAAAGGCTCTTCATATTTGGCATATGCAGGAAAAGGCAAACCTAAATGGAAGGACATAGTAGGGGTTAGGTGTACCAGAGAGTAGCAGGATGGTACAAGTCTGTCATGGAAACAGTGGACAAGTAAATATGATAACTAATTGAAGGCCAGCCACAAAGTTCAAAGCTTTTAAGAAGCTGCGGCTGGAGGTGGGTGGGCGCTGGGGACAGAATGGGCTAAAATCTCAACCTTGTTACTCCTGACAGGAATTTGGTTTTTACTTCAAGCAATATGGGGATCAATTTGGGATATAGTGTTTGGTTAAAAGAATAACTTTATCTGACTTTTATTTTAATGGCATCATTCTGGTTACATTCTTGGGAGGAGAATGAAGTGGGAGGGCAAGGGCAGCATCAGAGGCATCAGTAAGGAGGGTATTACAGTATTGTAAGCTGGGGGTGAGAGTGTCTTGGATCAGTATGGTTGCAGTGGAAATTGTCAGAAGTAGTCAGATTCAGCATTTTTGCTGAAGGTAGAGTTGTTGTCATTTTATGATGTGTAATACTAGATATATTTCCTCTGTGTCTAACAAAACAGAATAAAGCAAAACAAAACACTATAATGTCTACTATTATAATACAGAAATTGATATTGATAGTTAAAGCAGAACTAATTTACCAGTAAAGAAAAACTTTATCGACGTGATGTTACCTTGAAGTCAGTGTGTTTCTACCGGCTGATATAAGGCCTTCAAGTCCATGTTTTCCAGCTGCCTTCTATAAGGAGCTTTAGCAGAGGAGTATTTACATTACCTCTATTCTTGCTGATTGAGTCTCTAGCAAAAAGAACAGTGTGTATAATTTTATCTCACTTGAGAGCATTTCTGACTGTGGATCTGACTGTGGATCTGTCATATGGGGAATAGAACTCTCTCAGGATGTACTGCTTGCAGGAAAAGCTTTTTCCCAGTGAGGTAAATATGTTATGAAAACAATTTGGTCAGATAAAGGTTCATGAACCGCACCCTATCCGCCCATGTACACACATTCAACTTCATGTATTTTAAGTGAGAGTCTCTGATCCTGATATGAGAAGACAGAGTGCTGGTTAGAATAACAATTGATATTGTACTGGATAGAAAATTGTATCCAATTTTCATTGTTGAGCTTCTACTGATTACCCAGATGGTTTTATAAGATTGTGTAACACCTGTTCCAAAGGCATATTAATGAGTAGGGAAGCCTCTGATTTGTATGTTGATTTATGTCGCTTGGATTGGAATTAAACTCCTTAATTCATTAGCACCTCTCAGAATAGTGCCCCCTCTCCTGTTTATTACTCTAACATAGCTAGGCACACAAGAAGCAAGGGAAGTGTTAAGGGGATCTGAATCCCTCAGAAAACTTGAAGTTTCATGACTGAACCTAAGTTGATTGAAAAATACCATCTACCTTCACTCTAGGGTCTGTGGCAGTATCTAACAGCAATCTTCAGGAATCCTGTGTGTCTGGGGAGGTCACCAGGGACAGCAAGCAGAGCAGTTTCGTTGAGATCCCTCCTTTGGCCCTTTCTTTGAGGTGATTGCTAGAGAAGTCCTTTTGGTTTCAGTGTGCCTCTCTACAGGGTAGCAGCTAAAGACTGAAGCTTACATGCAGGAGGGTGCCTATAACAGAAATAGTTATATCCCAGTTTGTCTAAACACTCAAGGGAAATTATGTTTTTATAGACTCTTATTTGGATAAAGTAAAATTTTCAAAACCTAAGTGTTGAAGACCTAAGTGATAATTCTGGATCTTTGTGTCTTATTGTTCTTCAATGTACTGTAAAAAGTATAACAAAGTCAGAAAATTTTCTCTTCCATCATTATTTAAATAGATTAGACTCCTCAGAATGTTCATAAGCACATTACTAATTCCTGGGAAATCTACTTTTACAGAGTGCATTCTATGTCCATTCTGTAAAAATAGAATTTTACTGGGTGAAGGTATATATATTCAGAGTCAGTTTATGAACCTCATAAGAAAATCATTCTCATGATTTTGTAATCTCATGACATACACACAGAAAATACCACAACACAATCCACAAGCAGGCAGTAAGAAACAAAAAGGCCTCAGTAATAAAATATTTTCATTTATTCAAATTCTAACAATTATTTATTGAGCAAGTATTATATGCTAAGAGTTGTCGGAGATATAAATAAAAATGTGGGCAAAACAGATAAAATTCCTGTTCTTTTATGTTCTATTATGTGTATTAAAGGGGATGTGAGACAGACAATCAATAATAAATAAGGCAACATACAAGGTGACTTTCATAAAGAGACAAATGTTATAAAGAAAATGTAGTTCTTTGATACAGTGCCTATGGACCTGTGTGATGAGGCTAAGCCAGAATTAACAAGGTAATCAAGGAAAGCCTTTCTAAGAATGAGATGTTTGAGAGTTGGTACCTAAACAAGGGGTGGACCGTGTGTAGACCACAGTAAAGTAACTACCAGAAAGATTAACAAGGGCAATTCCCCTAAAGTGGCAACCACCTTGGAATGTTTGGTAAGAATGGAGGTAGGAAGGATAGTTAGGACATTCTTACAGTGGTATAGGCCTGAGATAATAGCGGCCTTGAACTAGCAAGAGAACAAAGGAAATGGAGAGAACTGAATGGGTTTAGGGTATATTTTGGTGATGGAGTTGGTAAAACTTGTAGATAGATGTATTGCATATGGGAGGTAAGAGAAAGAGAGTCATAAATAATAACTCTTATCTGTTTGGCTTGAGCAGTTGGGTGGGTGGTGGTATGCCATTAACTGAAGGTGGAAAAGACTAGAAGAGAAATATATTGAGATGTGAGTGGAAATCAAGAGTCCTGTTTTGTACATGTTTAGTTTGAGATGCCTATTACACACACACAAATGATTGCCAATAGTCATCACTATAAAACTCATGTTCATACAGAAGCTCCTTAGGTCTTCTGTCACAGGTATTTTTCTTATTTTATGCACAGATTAAACGAACTTTGTTCTCCAGTTTTTTTTAACCACAACAGAATAAAAACTTGAGCTCTCCCTCTCTTTTGGAACAGATCCCGTTTGTCAAACTCCCTACTGAAATTAGTCACTCAAACTAACATATTCAAAGCTAATTCTATGATCTTCCTTTCCACACTTGTTCCTTTTACATCTTTTATCTTTATCAGTGATTCATCCCATGCCCCCAGCTTATTCCTAGACTCTGCCCCTCTCTCACCCCAATGTTTAGTGGATTACTGAGTCATGTCTCAGTTTCTCTCTGATATCTCTCTTGCTCTTCATCTAATCTGCTACTATCATTCAAGATCACGTTACTTCTTGCCTGGGTTAGCATATAAACATATGCTGCTATACCATGTTGTTAAATCACCATTCACCCTCTATATTTTGGGTAACTCTTGCTTATTCTTCAGAGTTAAGTTCAGAGGTAACTTTTTCAAGGAAAACTTCACAGACATCTCCAACTTATCCCCCACCCCATTTAGATTAACCCCTATTATATGACCCTATAGTACCCCATAATTATCTTTATTATAGTATATATCACTTGGTGTTATAATAGCCTCTTTATTTGTCTCTTCAAATGCACTGTGAACTTGTAGATATCAAAGATTGTATCTACACGAGATTGTCACATCTACAATGCCCAACGTGGTGTCTGACATGTGATTGGTATTCAGTTTTCTTAAATAAACTTTTTTCAAGTTTATTTATTTTTGAGAGAGAGAATGAGAAAGAGAGCAAGCAAGAGAGCAAGCAAGGTTGGAGTGAGGGGCAGAGAGTGAGTGAGTGAAAGAGAGAGAGAATCCCAGGACCCTTAACTGACTGAGGCACCCAGGTGGCCCCCAATAAATGATTTTTGAACAAATGAAAGCTTGAAGCAAATTAGAAGGAAAATTCTGTTAAAAGGAAACTGACAATAGTAAGTAATGATAACTTATATTTCTATAAGTGAGGAAGGAAACAATGAAATAAGTCATAAAAATCTCAAAAAGTACCATACTCTGGGGGCGCCTGGGTGGCTTAGTCGGTTAAGCGTCCGACTTTCGCTTAGGTCATGATCTCGCGGTTCGTGGGTTCGAGCCCGCGTCGGGCTCTGTGCTGACTGCCAGCTCAGAGCCTGGAGCCTGTTTCAGTCTGTGACTCCCTCTCTCTCTGACCCTCCCCTGCTCACACTGTCTCTCTCTCTCTCCTAGAAATAAATAAAACAAAAAAAAATTTAAAATAAAGTACCATACTCTGGGGTCATTTAGCATTGGGATTGAAGGTATTACACTGCATTATGGTTTTGTATTATAGATCATGTAGCATAATGCAGTCATTCCTATTAGTTTTAACAACACGTGGAGCATCTAGAAAAGACTATATTTAGTTGTCTCCATTTAAAAAAGTATAGGAGTATGTACTACCTGATATGACTTATCACTGCTCTGAATCAAACCAGGTTGAGAAAAAAACGATTATAGACCAATAATTTTAAAAAAAATTAATGTTTTTTAATTTATTTCTGAGAGAGAGAGACAGCATGAGCAGGGGAGGGTTAGAGAGATAGAGAGACGCAGAATCAGAAGCAGGCTCCAGGCTCTGAGCTAGCTGCCAGCACAGAGCCCGACGCGGGACTCGAACCCACTAACTGTGAGATCATGACCTGCTCTGAAGTCACAGGCTTAACAGACTGAGCCACCCAGGCTCCCCTAGACTAATAATTTTAACACAGTCAGTTTTGGAACTTTTGTGTTCCCCTCCAAATTGATATGCAGGTTTAGATATAGACAAAGAATATCAGAACTGAAGCACAAATGAACCTTTTATTTATACACAAAGGTGCTACAGAGTTCACTTTCTGAGAGCATCCTAAAAATCTCATATACTAGACAAGAAAAGAAAACATTTCTCTAATTAGAAATGTCTTCAAAATGTCCATTATCTGTGTAAATAAAGTTGTTAATACTTTGATGTAAAGAGGGATGGAATTGATTACTCCTGCCTAGAGCTTCTGCTTAATTGCTCTATACCACTATACATTATACACTTTGGCCTCATTTTCCTGTCCCTGGTGTTTTCCCTAAAGCTCTTATCTCCAATTTACTAGCTCAATAAATTGCTATAGTATACAGAATATAGATAATAAAGATGTGAGCAACTATGAATCCATAGTAAGTGGTCAGCAATCTTACAAAGATTTATTAAGGAGTGATTGATGCCCATCACTTACAGGCAGCTGAAACAGGATGAATTGGCTATAATCCAATTGTGGATTACATCTTCATAGGATTATCTTTTGCAGGGATGGGTGTTTGGAGTTGGGATGAGATTGGGGGAAGAGGGACTATTGCAAACCAATAAAAAAGAAAGAGCTAACTCCATTCAGAAGTCTTTTCTGTACATGTAATACTAATCAAACTCTCAAAAATATAAATTACTTGGCAGACCATTCCTTCTGTAGCTCAGGAGAGCGCCCCTCTTCTCCCCTCTGCTCGGAATCTCCTAGAACCCTGTGCTCCCGCTGCAGTTCCGCTGGTCCGTGTCATCTTTACCTCCCTCCAAGTTTAGCTGGATTGCAGAGTGAAGTTTATGATCATGAAATAAAAGCTAAACAACAACAACAAAATATAAATTACTTTTTCTGAGAAGATAAAACTCTCATTAAGGTGAGAGAGAACTGTATGATTTCAAGATGGGCAACTGTTAGATGTCTGTTATCCAGTGTAAGTGGGCCTGGAAGTGTGACTTGTTGTATAGGCATGGGACGGGACTGAGAGAAAAACTCCTTCCAAGGAGACCAAGATTCATTTATATCTTTTCAAGGTCAGGATTTTGTTAAAAAACAAAAATAAAAACACAAAAATACTTTATATGCAACAAAAAATTATTCTACACTCAATGCCTAATACTAGAAGGTCTACACATAGGAGTTGTCTGATAAGAGTTGACATGGAATCTACAAGTCATGAAGAGAAACTAATATTTATTTAGTGGTTACTATGTGCTATGGTTTACAGTTTTCCTTTTCTCTTTATCTTCACAAAAATCCTTTGAGATAGGTACTATTATCCCATTTTCCAGATGAGAAAATTAAGGGCTCCAGGAGGTGACATTAATTGGCCAAGATAACATAGGAAATGATGGAATTGTTATTCAAATGCGGATATCTGGACTCCAAAATCTATGTACTTTCCACTAAAATATGTAGTTCTGTTCACCTGCAAGCACCATATTCCTTTCCTTTCTCTGCCTCTTCACCCATGTTTCTTGTTAGGGAAATAAGTTTCGCATGTTGACTTTGCAAAATTCGAAGTGTGGATGTGGAAACATCTGGTCACAATTCTGTAACCCCAGAAATGCTTGGAGTTTGTACAAGTAATTTATAGCAGGATTGGTTTTAATGTGATTTGAGTACTGCATAATCTGAGGAGCTCAGAGAGCTCTCTCACCAGCATGCTGTCTGGACCAAGGAAGACCATATTAAAGGTTCTAGGTAGAAGTGAGAGCTCTGAATAAGTGAGAGAATAATCCTGCTGAGTCTTCCATAATGTTGAGATAAATGTAAGATGCTCTCCTGGAAGGAGCTTTGAAGATGGAGTTACATTAAGGTCCGAGTATAGAATTATGTGGTTAATGAATACATTTGTTTCAGCCAAGTGTGGCACCTCTGATGGGTACTAATGGATATGCTAATTATAATCAGAACAGGGTTTTTCAAAGAAGACAAATATCAGAATGCATTCAATGTTTTATACTGGAAAAATGACAATATTTCTTTCAACTGAGACAGAAACCAAAATATTTCAGTTGTTCCTGTGACACTAATGAATCACAGATATGGTGAGCTTGCCAAAGGCACAGAAATAAAATGTACTCTTTGTTGAGCCTGAAGAGTGTCAGGATAGAAGTATATTTTTATTTAGGCTTCAACTTTGAATAAATGAATGAATGAATGAATGAATGAGAAATTCTTCTATATTCTTCTGTTCCTCCTTGAATTCTGAAAACATTTTCTCAAAGACACGATGTTAGAAATATTATTTCTTTTTTCTTTTTCTTTCTTTCTTTTTTTTTTTTTTTTTTTTTTGAGGCCGTGAGTTTGAGCCCCACATGGAGGACTGAGTTTAACTTTTTTTTTTTTTTTTTACAAATAGTTTATTGTCAGATTAGTTTCCACATAACACTCAGTGCTCATCCCCACAAGTGTCCTCTTCCGTGCCCATCCCTCCTCCCCCTCACATCCATCGGTCCTCAGATTTTGTCAGCATTCAAGAGTCTCTCATGGTTTGCCTCTCTCCCTTTCCCCCACCATTTCCCCCTTTTTCTCCCCCATGGTCCTAAGTTAAGTTCCTCCTAATCCTCCTATACCTGCAACCATATGATATTTGTCCTTCTCTGCCTGACTTCTTTCGCTCTGCATAACACCATCAAGGTTCATCCATGTTGCTACACATGGCCAGATTTCATTGTTTCTCATTGCCATGGAGTATTCCATGGTATAGGTAAACCACATCTTCTTGAATCAAGAGTCACATGCTCCCCTGACTGAGCCAGCCAGGTGCCCCTGTAAATCTACTTTTTAAACTATAAATCTTATGAAATCTAAACACATATCAAGTATTTCCATTGACTACTTGGCTTCCAAATTGAGATACATTGAAAGCATAAAATGCACACCAGATTTTGAAGACTTAGTATGAAAAGAAATGTAAAATATCTCATTATCTCAATAATTTTTACATTGATTATATGTTGCAATAATAATGCTTTAGATATATGTTGAATAAATATAAAGAAAAGAAAACAAAAAGAAAAAAAAGAAATGGTGTTATTTCTGCCAGTGTGAAAAATTCACTAAGATCTGTCTGTATACAAGTTGTAGTAAAAACAACTGTTTATTGAGAAGTTACTATGTTCTAAACACTTTCTAATGTAACATCCACAAGAATCATGTAGTACTGAGCACTATTATTGATATTACTTTACAGATAAGGAAATAGGCTCAGAGAGCTTACATTTATTTGTCTACATCACACAGTTAGAGCCTAGTGATTTTAAATGACTCCTATAACTATTGCACTGTTGTTTAAGGATTATGTATATAGAGTACCCTTAAGTCCAAGTCCAAGATAAGAACACAGGCAGTAGTAGAGATAAAGAATTATACTCAGTTTTACTTGAGGAACCAACATTTAACAGGACATTTAACTAGAACCTTAAAATACCTCATAAGCACCTAACTAACAGTAGTAAGTATCTGGTCCAAGGCTTGTTTGTATAAATAAGATATAACTTATGTAAAGTAACTATTGTCATTGATTGTTACACCGTAGAGGTGAAAGGGCAAGGCAGTCACCTTTCTATATTATATCTACACTAAAAGTACCTCATTCTGCTCAAAAACCTTTAAGGCCTTCCTAATGCCCAGAGAATCAAGTTCTGATTCCTTATCTTCATGTTGAGGGTCTGCCATATAACGGACACAACAGAACTTGGCAATTTGATCTCAGACTATTTATTTATGCTCCATACTAACTGCATCACTTGCTAATCAAATATGCTATGTTCTTAGTTGTGGTCTGTGCTTTTACTTAAATTGTCTCCTTTTTCTGTTGACCTCTGGAGATTATTTCCCTTCTGCTCCTTCTATGCCCTGTTCGCCACCAAAATCTCTACCTGTCAAAACTGTATCATCCTCTAGTGGTCTTCTCAAATACCATTTATTAAAAATAAGGTTTTATTTTTATTTTATTGAGGTATTTTATCTTATTTACACACAGTTTTACCTTAGTTTTTAGCTATATGGATATAATGTCCTGTCAGACAACAGCTTAAGTACAGAGGAACAAATTGTTTGGAAACCCATTTACTGATTGTAGAGTACACCTCTCTCAGAGCAGTTCTTACAGGTGTGGCTGGAGGATCATTGTAGTGAAGGATAGCAAAGGTTTTTTTCCTTTTTCTTCATATTACTTCTTTAAACTTTTTTAAAATTGAGACACAATTGGCATAAAACATGTGTACAGTGTACTGATTTGGTACTTTTATATATTACATACAATATGATTGCCACCACAGCATTAGCTAGCCCCTCTATCATATCACATAATTATAATTTCTTTTTTGTGGTGAGAACAGTATTATTCAGCTATGAGAAAAAAGAAATCCTGCCATTTGTGACAACATGGATGGACCTTGAGTTGAGGTAAGTCAGACAAAGACAAAGACAAATACTGCGTGATATCATTTATATAAGGAATAGAAAAAAGTTAAGCTGTAAAACCTGAGTATAATAATGGTTACCAGGGACTAAGGTGAGGGAGTGGCAAGACTGGGAAGATGTTTAAGGTACAGACTTGTAACTAGTAGATAAATTCTGGAGATTTAATGTATAGCATATTGATTGTAGCCAGCAATACTGTATTATAAACTTCAAACTAAGAGACTAGATTTAGGATCTATTTGGAGTTAATTTTTGTGAAGGGTATTCAAATATCACTTCTTACTGCAGCCTTTTCAGAGTACCCTCTACCATGAAGTGGATATGACTTCACCCTCCTTAGAACATACTGAACATTTGTTTTTTCTTCTCTCGTGGTTGAGGTGACCATATAATTTATTGTTCAAACTGGGATACTTTTCAGAGTGAAAGAGTGAGCTACTAATAATTACATCAGAACAACAGAAAATAACTGGAACTGTCCTTGTGGACACATTAATTATAGTGCATCTTATCTTACCCACATTTTAGTCATTTCTGGACTTAACCCAAGGATTTTTGTGAACTTCAAAGGTTTTTATCAACTCCTTAGCATCATCTTCCTACTTCCTGAAGTTCCCAACATGATATTTTTTTTAAATGTTTTTTTTTTATTTATTTCTAGGAGACAGAGAGAGAGAGACAGCATGAGCAGGGGAGGGTCAGAGAGAGAGGGAGTCACAGACTGAAACAGGTTCCAGGCTCTGAGCTGGCAGTCAGCACAGAGCCCGACGCGGGGCTCGAGCCCACGAACCGTGAGATCATGACCTAAGCGAAAGTCGGACGCTTAACCAACTAAGCCACCCAGGCGCCCCCCAACATGATATTTTTGAATGTACATAGAAGCCCTCTTATCTAAAGTGATTCTACTTACTTAGATAATTGAAAAAGTTAAGTAAAGGAAACATTAAGTAAACATGATACCTACTTATCTTACACATTATGTTTTTTCTCAAAACATGTAAATATTTATTTGTTCACTTATCTTTTGATCTAGGATCTACCAAGTCCTTTTCTTTGAGAGTGAGTTTATTGACTGGTACTCCATGAACTCTTTTTGCAGAAACACTTGTAAGGCATTAACTCTGATTTTCAGGGCAGTTTTTTAAAAGTTGAGTGAGATCCTAAAGATACTTGCAAGGTAATAATCCTCTACTAATTTTTTTCCAATAAAAAACATACAATTACATAAAAATTACCATCTTAACCATTTTAGGTATGCAGTTCAGCGTTATTAAATACATTCATAATTTTGTGCAACCATCACCATTTATCTCCATAACTCTTTCATCTTGCAAAATGAAATTTTATACCTATGCACATCTCCTGGCAACCACCATTTTATTTTTGTCTCTGATTTTGACTACTCTAAGTACTTATGTAAGTAGAATCATACAGTATTTGTCTTGTGACTGTCTTATTTCATTTAGCATAATATCCTCATGGTTTATCTATGTTGTAGTACATGCCAGAATTTCGTTACTTTTTTAGGTTGAATAATATACCATTGTATGTATATACCACACTTTGCTTATCCATTCATCCATTGTTGGACATGTGGGTTGTTTCCACTCTTTAGCTATTGTGAATCATGCTGCTGCTATGAACATGGGTGTGTAAATATCTCTTCGAGACTTTGCTTTCAATTCTTTTGAGTATATACCCAGAAGTAGAATTGATAGATCATATAGTAATTCTATTTATAATTTTTTTAATGTTTTTATTTATTTATTTCTAGGAGTGAGAGAGAGACAGCGTGAGTAGGGGAGGGTCAGAGAGAGAGGGAGTCACAGACTGAAACAGGCTCCAGGCTCTGAGCTGGCAGTCAGCACAGAGCCCGACGCGGGGCTCGAACCCACGAACCGCGAGATCATAGCCTAAGGAAAGTCGGACGCTTAACCGACTAAGCCACCCAGGCGCCCCTATAATTTTTTGAGACATATTGTTTTCCACAACAGCTGTTTTTACATTTACATTAATAATGCACAAGGGATCTAATTTCTCACATCCTCTCCAACACGTTATTTATTTATTTATTTTTTGATAGTAGCCATTCTAATGAGTGTGAAATGGTAGCTTTTGGAGTTTTCATTATTTCCCTAATGATTAATGATGTTGAGCATGTTTTCATGTGCTTATTGGTCATTTGTATCTCTTTTTTGGAAAAACATGTATTAAGTTCTTTGCCCATTTTTGAATTGAGTTGTTTATTTTTTGTCATTGAGTTTTAGGAGCTGTCTCTCTATTGTGAATATTAACCCCTTATCAAATATATGATGTGTAAGTATTTCTCTCATTCTGTAGATTATTGCCTTTTTATGCACAAATTTTAAAAATTCTCATGAAGTCCTATTTGTCTTTAGCTGGTCGTTCCAAATATCTTAATGTAATTTTTCAGAGAAACAAATCTCTTTCATACTTCATTTATTTGCATAACATTTTATTAAACTACATAATCAAAGAACAATTATAAACAAGTTTTGTAAACAATCCCAGTTGACTCTTGGTAAGCCTAGAGCACTTTGTGTGGGATCAGAAGCACATGACAAAACTAGAGATTAACTTACCAAAAGCAAAGGGTCAGTGAACCTCAGATATCAGTTAGTATGTTTTACAGAGGGTGTGGAGAAGTTTTGTTAATCTGGTGTGTTAATTAAGTGGAGATTTAATTAAGACAACATTTAGTGTATAAGGTTCTAGTAAATGCTTGTTGAGTTTAATCTAATTTAACTGAGTCTTTAGGAGGAAACTTTTCCACCCTCCATTTTATTGACAATTTATCCACTGTGTCTGAAAGAAGAAATGCACATCAAAGGACCCATTTTATTAAAATTTAAATTTCAACCCTTGTTCCTCTTGGCATGGTTTATCCTTCCTCAACATTTATTTTTTTTCTCCATAGTACTTTTCACCATCTGATATATTAAATATACAATTTATTTAGCTATTACTTAGACTTACTTAGTCTATTGTCTGTCATCTTACACTAGAATCAAACGAAAAATAAGTGCAAGAATTGGGGGCTCTTTTATTCGCTGATGTGAATCCCTAGAGCCTAGAAATGGTGACTGAGATATAGTAGGTGCTTAATAAATATTTTTGGAATGAATACATGGATGATAGAATGGTTTTATAGTAACTCCAAGCTGCAAGAAAAGTTTGAGATAATCTAGTTCAATCCTTTTATTTTATATAGATATAACATAGCATGGAAGTTTGGTGTGGGACACATATGTAGATCTAGGTTCAAATTAATTGCTTACTTGCTGTGTGATTTTGGGCAAATTACTTAACGTTTCTGTGCCTCAGTTTCCCCATATTTAAAATGGAAATAATAACAGTGACCTATTTTGTAGGGGAAACTGAGAGGATTCAACGGTGTTATGCATGAAAAACAGTATAGTGCCTAAAACATGGTCGTTTTGTATCAGTCAAGCTTTGGAAATTGAGATAAGTTCAACAATTGAATATAGAAGGAATTTAATACAAGGAATTGGTAATTAGGGGATGGATGAGCTGGGAACAAACAGGGAATGGTAAAGTAATCCATAAACTAACAACAGTAGCAAGCTAGGACTCAGAGGGATGAATAGGAGATGGTGATATTACCAGAGCCCAGAGGCTTAATCATCTGTGGTAAGCTTGAAACTTAGTGAGCCTATCTATCAGGAACTGAATCTATAAGGAAAATTCAGCTGCTATAGGAGATGCCATCCCAGGTGGAGAGGGGCAAAGAGAAATACCCTGGTTTTTCCTTCCTAGTACATAAGGTCCCTCCAATTTCTCCCATTGACTGAATCTAGCTGTAAACCAACTCATGTGGGAACGTGGAAAAGGCAACTTGAGGAGTCATCCTCCTTTATGCCCTGGAAAGATACAGAACGGAGCCTGGAAAGGATGAGGAATGGCAAGCAGCTTAATTAACAAGAACTATTATTGGCCTCACTAACACAATGAGTTAGTGTGAACTCCTCATGTGAACGCCTCCTCTGGCTAGAGGCGGTCTGTTACATAAGCGAAAATGTGCTAAATGATGAATCAGAACCAGATTTTGTCATGTTCAACACCATTTACATTAGTCATGATATGACTGACTTACAGGGGATTGACTGGATATTTTAACCCTATGAAATTCAACATATTGTGTTTCTGAGTTGGAATATTATGTGTTCGCTCTGTGCATAAGCTTTTTCCTACCCCTAAACTTAGGCCACTTCCTAATTTCACGACTAAATGTTACTCACAGTCCCATAAGTTCCAACCAAAATTAATGTAAACTGAAATGTTTACTTTTTTTGACTCTTATGCAGCCCAATTATGGACTAAATTTAAATTAAAAACTCAGCATGAATCAGATGGCTTATGTCTCTGTGTGATGGCTTTTATATTAAATGGTTTACATGAATGCTGTTGTTTATCTTAGAAACAGGTTGTCATGCATATTAATGAGACCCAGGTGTTAACTTCATGCTGTTTTCTTTCCAACAAAGAAATTTAAAGTGTTTTTACAAGTATTTGTTGTAATAATTATAAGACAACATTTTATACATTGCCATGTTTACCAGGTTTATTTCCTCATTCCAGCCCACTTCATAATTCCACTCCTTTCCCACTGCACTTTTTCTTTTGTATGCTGAGGGCTTCCAGCCAGACATGACAGTAACCTGAAGGTCCTGAAGAGCTCATGAAGGACAAACCTTCCTCCAGCAGCTCTTCAAATGGCAAGACTTCATGTTCATCTGTTTTCTGCCCCAGGTCATCTTATATGCTCCCACTGTGGTTTTCTCCTTCTCTACCAGGAAGGGAGATTGGCCAAGTGATTGCAGGCTAGAAGAACCCATATCTTTTTGTAATTTTATATTATTTCCTTAGGGTTCTTTCTTTTTACTCCTTATATCATTTCTGTGACTTCTCTGTAGCTCTCCAGCTTTTCTTAAAGTTCAGAAACCCATCTGGTTGGAGTTCTCTAAGAGGAACTGACCAATGTTACACATAGCAAGACAATAACTTTGTGGTCTTGCACATCTTAGAGAAAGTTCTCTGAGCAGCAATAATCTACTTAATTTTCTGAGATCGATATTGTGGGTTTGTGTTCAAAGAAACCACCCTCTGAATGAATGGTGGGCATACACCTTTCTCAATTTCACAGTTTTTGAGCACCACTATATGCTGGGCATTATGCTATGTTCTGGGAATATAAGCATATGTAAGACATCATCCTCATTCTTGGAGAATTTGTAGTCTCACAGAGGAGACTTATACATAACGTCTTAAAAAGCATAGTACTGTTTTTAAGGTACTCATTGGCTAATTCTAAATCTCTGTAAAGGCACCCAAAGCAGCCTTGGGTAGGGATCCTACAGGATATAATACCTGGAGTTAAGTCTTAAAGAAATAGGAGTTATTTGGGAGAAGAGGTGAGGAAAGGGAATTACTGGAAGAGAGCAATGTGAAAAAAAGGAGGTGAGAAGAAACGTGGCCTATTCAGCAGTCCAATATTAACTATGGATTTATGAGTGAAGTACACGTTATTGAGAAAGCAGTGGGGCCAGGTTGTGAAAGACCTGTTTATCCTGCTATGAAGTATGGGCTTTTACCTTGAATTTAATCTTGTGGCAGGGATATGATGTAACGGGTTGAGGAGGGATGGAAGGGTTTAAGAAAGAGTATGAATTTTCTTTGAGGTTAGAAAGGAAGAGATGGTATGAACAACACCTTATCTTGAAATGGCATTTTTTTCCTCTAGATTTTTCCAAAGCTGACATATACAGCCTGAGGCTTTTGTCTGTTTGTATGGGTGTGTGAAGATTTTTAATTATGAAAATTAAAAAAATAAGAGCCAAAATCCAAAGGACTCAATTTTTTTAAAGTACATTTATTGTGTGTTTTTTATTCTGATTCAAAGTAACACATGTTCATTTTCAAAATGTGGAATGTACAAAAATATGCAAAGGAGAAAATTTAATTACCAATAATTCTGATATTCAAAGAATATATTGTAAAAAAAAGAATATATTGTTAATTTTTGGAGCCTTTCTTTCCAGTTATTTCTACACACACACTCATACATACACATACATGCATTCAAACCCATATACATATGCATTGTACAGTGCTGGGATTGTATTAAATACATTGTTTTGTAACCTTTTTTCTCCACTTAATCTTATATAGTATTTTTCCAGGTTATTAAATATTATTTTACAAAACCTTTAATAGTTGCATTATATTTCATTAATCTTATATGCATACTATTTATTCCTCCTTTATTGTTAGACATTCATTTTTTCACTATTATACATAATGCTGTGATAATCATGCCACCACATAAATATTTATGTAACTTACTGATTATTTTCTTCTTGGATGAATGCTTAGAGGTAGTATTGATAGAAAAAGGGCCTGCAAATTTTTAAGACTTTTAATAATGTTTTGCTAAATTGTCTTCTAGAAATCTTACTCTATCCTTACTTCCACTTGTTATAAATGCTTGAAAAAAATGCTGCCTGTTTCTCCATATTTTTGCAAATTTTATAGGTGAAACTGTTATCTTATTTGTTCTAATTTATTTGATCACTAGTGAGCTTTACCAACTTTTCTTTTTTTAATTTTAATGTTTATTATTTATTTTTGAGAGAGAGAGAGAGCCAGCAGGAGAAAGGCAGGGAGAGAGGGAGACACAGAATCCTAAACAGGCTCCAAGCTCTGAGCTGTCAGCACAGAGTCTGATAGGGGGCTCAATCCTCTGAACTGAGAGATCATTACCTGAGCTGTAGTTAGACATTCAATGAATTGAGCAACCCAGGCGTCCCTACCAACTTTTCTTATATTTGCATGTAATTTATATCTCTTGTATGAATTTCTTGTGTGTATTCTTTCTGAATTTGTTATTGGTCGCTATTTACTCATTACTGGTTTTTAAAAGTGTTTATATAGGGGCACCTGGTGGCTCAATCAGTTAAGTATCACACTTTTGATTTCTGCTCAGGTCATGATCTTACAGTTTGTGGGATCTGGCCACATTGGGCTCTGTGCTGACAGCATGGAGCCCACTAGGGATTCTCTGTCTCCCTATCTCTCTGCCTGCTCCCCCACTCTCACACTCTCTCAAAATAAGTAAATATTAAAATCAATAGAAGTGCTTATATTATAACAATATATTACTATTCATCTGTCCCTTACATTGCATTTTCTCAGTCATTTAAATTTATTTATGGCAGTTTTTATATACATTTTTATGTTGTCAAATATATAAGATTACATTATGGTTTCTTTTTTATCCTAGATTAAGAATTCCCCCATTTTATGTTCAGATACCCATCATTCTTTCTTTTTATTGAAAAATATTTAAATTTCTACTTTGTATGTAATTTAGTTGATATATATTGTGAGAAAGGGACTAAATGTTTTTTCCCAAATAATACACCAATTAGTCCAGTATTATTTAATGAATAATAGATCTATTCATTTGCCATACTAAAATGACATATTTATTGTATATAGAACACTCATTTAAATCCATCTCCTTCTGGAATTATTATTCTTTTGATCTGAACTGTCTGGCTTCAATGCCTTTACAATTATTATAGTGTTATATATTTAATATTTGATTGTATATGTTTTTCTTTAATAATCTCATTTAAAATTTTAGCTATTCTTTCTGGTTTATTATCCCATATGACCTTTAGATGTATTTTGTTCACTTCCCAAGGTAAAATCCAATTGTGATTTTGACTGGAATTATGGTACATTATAGATTAAAGAGAGAGGAATTGATATCTTTATAATAATTTGACTTACCATCAAGGGTCATTATATGGCTCTCTGTTATTCGAATTTTTTAAAAAAGATATGTCCTCAGAACTCAATTTTGAAAATGCCTTGTAGACTAGGATAGACCGCTTGCAGGTAAAACCTGTATCTTCATGTTGAGGATTAGTTGGTTCATTATCTGACCTGATGGGGCAATTTGACAGCTGCAAACACAAGGAAAGAAATAGCATGAGAAAATTGGTAAGGCTCTGTCAACATTTAGCCCCCAGTGTTCTTCAGATGTTCACAGTCGCACATATCCTCCTAGGTCACTTTGGGATTTTTATCCTGACAAAGGCACCCTGCCTGAGTTTTATTACTATTATGGAAGAACCTGGAATCTCTCTTGTGAATAGCAATATGTCAACACTTTACTAATTAGAAGAAACATTACAACTAAAAAGAGCTAGAAAAGGGCTGGGATTTCAAGCAGAGACCTAATTTTAAAGTAAAAAATGTAGCCAGAAAACTCTCAAGTGATAAGATTCTCTAACTTGCATGTTGCATTCTCAGACCCACCCAATCAGTGCTAGACACATACACACACACACACACACACACACACACACACACACACACACACACACTTTGTTGTTTGAGTTATTGAAGTAGGAAACTTTTCATTGTTCAGAAGAAAAAAAATGTAACTTGCATTACTGTATCAGTTAATCTTATTTGAAAATTGGAAATGTTAAAAAAGATTCTTTATGCAATTAGGGAAATACTAAGATTATTGGCCTGATAATCTTTGGAGATAAGTTGGAAGTGAGAAAACCCAAATTTTGAAGTAAATAGGCAACGGTGGTAAAGGTCATATTAATGGTTACTTCAAAGAATAGAATTCCATTGGCCATATTAGTTTGGTTATGTATTGGGGGCCATAATTAAGCTCATTAGAGGACTCTAATCTAATCTAGTCTAATCTATAGTAGTTTACACTCTATGCAAATAAGTATCAGGATTCTTTTTGGATTGATGTAATACCATCATATAGGTATCAAAGAATATGTCTTGTTGAGAAAGAACAGAGAGACAGGACTTCTGGAATGATGGAGTAAGGACCTCCATAAATCTGGATGAACCTTGAAAACATTATGCAAAGTGAAAGAAACCACTCATGAAAGATCACATATGTATGATTCCACATGTATCTAGGATATGAAAACCTATGTAGAGAGAAGGTAGACTACTACTGACCTCAGATTTCTTCTAATAATTAACTGGTTGCCGAGGTTTAAGGCAGGACATGGAGAACAGGGTGGGATGGGGAGTGATTGCATACATGTAGGATTTCCTTTTTGAGGTGATGAAAATTTTCTAAACTTAGACTGTGGTGATGGTAAATATGGTAAAAACTACTGAATTGTACATGTTGGGTAAGTTTTATGGCATTTGAATTAAATGTCAATAAACTTTTTAAAAAAATTATTTAATTATTTTAAAAAATTACATCCAGATTCTCAGAAAGATGGCGGAGAAGTAGGGAGCTCCGTGCACTTCACTTGCCCCCATCTCTCAAACAGAGAAGGCCTGAAGACTTATGACACTGAGCTGAAGGAGTTTGGAAGGAGGAAGAGACAGAGTACACTGGGAAAGCAACCTCATAAGTGTGTGAGTGCAAACTGGAGAAGATAAAAGCAGGCCGGGACCAGAGACATGGAGGGAGGGGAGGGAGCTCCCCTTGAGAGGAGCTGTGGTGCGTCAAGGGGAAAAGAAAGAATAGCTGAAACTGCTCATAGAACTGTCCCTGGAGGAGAGAAAAACCTTGGCTTGGACGGAAACTGTTCTTAGTTCTAGCTGGGGTGCTGACTTTGAACTGGGTACCCCTGGTCCCAGGCGGCACAAGGAGAAACTGCTCTGCTGTCCTTTGGCTCAACCCCCCCGTGGTGTGGAAGCCACAAACAGAGGCTGCACTACCACTCCCCCAGCTCAACTGCCAGTGGCGGCGGGGAAACAGCCAACCAGCAGGACTGTGTCTCGGGCAGTATCAATAAAGCGCTTGGACTGGGACCTGGAAACGAGGTGGAGCTTGGGATGTAAAACATGGCCCAACTTGGCTGCACCCGCATCACAGGGAGATCGGACCCAAGGGAGCAGTTTGCAGCGCTTTGTTCCAGGGGGAATGGGGTGCCGCCATTTTGCTCCCCACAACCACCAAGGTGGGACCTCAGGGAGTAGCCAGTAGGAACACAGTGGAGGCTAAGACCTGCCTACATGAACCACGCCCATACCCGCTAATGAGCTCTTTTTTTTTTTTTAAGTGGAGCCCGAGGCAAGACCAACATGGATGCACTTCCATGATTAATTCTAGATCAATTCTTTCTATTCAGATATATTTTCCTCTTGTCTCACACGTATCTCACCCCTCTCCTGGACTAGACACTCTGGTCATTGTATTGCTTAAATAGTCACATTTAATCCATTCTCTAGTCATATATTCTACACCTCCACCACTACCTTTCTATCTCTCTCTGGAATAATCAGACTATATTGTTTTTTTGAGTAACACAACCCTCGTTTCTTTCTCTTTGCCTCTTTCTCTCTGAATTAAGCCTCTTAGTCTCTCTGCCTAGCCATTGTCCAATTTTGTTTCTCCTCACCCTGACATTTCTCTCTGTGTATGTGCTCTTCCATCAGTACTGCATATACCCTGCTCTCTATTTGTAGCTAGGAATTCTGGCTTTATACTTTTAGACTGTCCCTTGTCTTTTGGGTTTTTCTTCTTTCCTTTTTCTTTTTCCATTTTGGTTTGCTCATTTGTTGCGTTTGTATGTGCCTTTTTTCCTTGTATATTTATCTGTCTGTATTCTCTTCCAGGGCTACCTCAAGAAACAAGCCAAAGTACACATGGTGGAGAGTCCCAAATACCACTACAAGTAGGGAGATAAAATGATGAAACAACAAGGGAGAAAAAGAGTCAAAATTAAAAGAACATCTCCTGAATGGACAGGCCCTAGACAGTCAATGAGCCATGCTTAGTATAGCAGTACTCACAGATGCAGACTGCATAACAAGTGTTTAAAACTAACAAGAGACAGAAAGCTAGCCAAAATGAAGAGATGGAAGAACTCACCTCTAAAGAAATTCCAGGAAGAAGTGACAGTTAAACAAATGCTCAAAACAGATATAAGTAACATAACTGAACAAGAATTTAGAACAATAGTTATAAAATTAATCACTGGGCTTGAAAAAGCATGGAAGACATCAGAGAAGCTATTGCTACAAAGACTCTGGAGCTTAAAAATAGTTGTAATGAATTTAAAAAAATGCTATAAATGAGGTGCATAATAAAATGGAGCCATTCAATGGATGGATTGAAGAGCAGAGAGGAGAATAGGTGAATTAGAATACATAACTATAGAAAAAGAGGAAGCCAAGAAAAAGAGAGATAAACTGATCCAGGAGCAAGAAAGGAGAGTTCGAGAACTGAGCAATACAATCAAACAGAACAGTATCCATAGCATAGGAATTCCAAAAGAAGAAGAGAGAGGGAAAGGCGCTGAAGGAGTACTTGAACAAATTGTAGCTGAGAACTTCCCCAATCTGGGGAAGGAAACAGACATTGAAATCCAAGAGGCATAGAGAACTCCGCTCAGATGTAAGTTGAATCGATCTTCTGCATGACATATCATAGTGAAAATGCAAAATATAAGGACAAAGAGAGAATTCTGAAAGCAGCTAGGGATAAAAGGGTTCTAACAAATAAAGGGACTCCTATCAGAGTAGTTACAGTCCTATCTACTGAAACTTAGCAGGCAAAAAAGGAATGGCAGGAAATTTTCAATGTGATGACCCCCCAAAAATATGTAGCCAAGAATCTTCTGCCCAGCAAGCCTGTCATTCAGAATAGAAGGAGAGATTAAAGTCTTCGCAAATGAAGAAAAAATAAAAGTATTCATTACCACTAAACCAACCCTACAAGAAATCCTAAGGGGAACTCTATGAGGGAAATGTTGCAAGGAACACAAGGTACCACAGACACCACCACAAGCATGAATCCTACAAAGAACACAATGACTCTAAACCCATATTTTTCAATAATAACACTGAATGTAAATGGACCAAATGCTCCAATCAAAAGAAATAGGATAGCAGAATAGATTTAAAAAAAAACAAAATCCATCTATTTGCTCTCTACAAGAGACTAATTTTAGACCTGAGGACACTTTCAGATTGAAAGTAAGGGGATGGAGAACTATCTATCATGTTACTGGAAGTCAAAAGAAAGCTGGAGTAGCCATACTTACATCAGACAAACTGGACTCTAAAGTAAAGGCAGTAACAAGAGATGAAGAAGGACACTATATAATAAATACAGGGTCCATCCATCAGGAAGAGATAAGAATTATAAATGTTTATGGACCAAATATAGGAGCACCCAAATACATAAAACAATCACAAACAGAAACAATGTTATGGACAAGAATATGCTAATAGCAGGGGACTTTAATACTCCATGTACAGCAATGGATAGATCAACTAGACAGAAATCACTAAAGAAACAGTAGACTTGAAAGACACATTGTACCAGATGGATTTGACTGATATATTTAGAACTCTACATCCTGAGGCTATAGAATTAACTTTCTTCTCAAGTGTGCATGGCACATTCTCCATGATAGATCACATATTGGGTCATAAAGCAGCCCTCAATAAATTTAAAACAATTGAGATCATACGATGCACACTTTCAGATCATAATGCTTCGAAACTTGAAATCAATCAAAGGAAGAAGTCTGGAAAACCTCCAAAAACATGGAGGTTAAAGAGCACCCTACAAAAGTATGAATGGGCCAATCAGACAATTAGAAAAGAAATTTAAAAAATATATGGAAACAAATGAAAAGGAAAATACAACAATCCAAACTCTATGGGATGTGGCAAAGTCAGTCCTAAGAGGAAAGTACATTGCACTCTATACATATTTCAAGAAACTAGAGGGACATCTGTGTGGCTCAGTTTGTTGGGCGGCCTACTTCGGCTCAAGTCATTATATCGTGGTTCGTGGGTTTGAGTCCCACATCGGGCTCTGTGCTGACAGCCAGCTCAGAGCCTGGATCCTGTTTCAGATTCTGTGTCTCCCTCTCTCTCTGGCCCTCTCCTGCTCACACTGTCTCTCTCTCTCTTAGAAATAAATAAAGCATTAAATTTTTTTAAATAAAAAAAAGAAACTAGAGAAAGGACAAATACAAACTCTAACAGCACACCTGAACGACCTAGAAAGAGAGCAAAAAGAGTATCCCAAACCCAGTAGGAGATGAGAAATAATAAAAATCAGGGCAGAAATAAACAATGTAGAATCAAAAAAAAAAAAAAAACACAAACAGTTGAACAGATCAATGAAATCAAGAGTTACTTTTTTGAAAAAATAAACAAAGTGAGAAACCTCTAGCCAGGTTTCTCAAAAAGAAAAGAGAGAGCACTCCAATAGACAAAATCATGAATGAAAATGGATTTATTACAAACAATACCTCAGAAATACAGGCAATATGACAAATTATATGACAAAAACTGGACCCCTTAGAAGAAACAGATAAGTTCCTAAACACACATATACTATTGAAATTCACACGGGAAAAGTTAGAAAATCTGAACATACCCATAACTAATGAAGAAATTGAATCAGTTATCAAAAATCTCCCAAAAAATAAGAGCTCTGGAAAGGATACCCTCCCTGTGGAATTCCACCAGATATTTAAATCAGAGTTAATACCCATTCTTCTCAAGCTATTAAAATATATATGGAAGGAAATATGGAAGGAAAACTTCCGGACTCATTCTATGAAGCCAGCATCACTTTGATTCCCAAGCCAGACACCCAGCAAAAAAAAGAGAACTATAGGCCAATATCCTTGATGAATACAGATGCAAAAATCCTCACCAAGATACTTGCAAATGGAATCAAAGAGCACATAAAAATAATTATCCACCAAGATCAAGTGGGATTCATGGGTTACAGGGCTTGTTCAATATTTGCAAATCAATCAATGTGATACATCGCATCAACAATAGAAAAAATAAAAGTCATATGATCTTGTCAATAGATGCAGAAAAAGCATGTGACAAAATACAGCATCTCTTCTTAATAAGGCCCTCGAGAAAATCATGATAGAAGTAACTTAAAGATCAGAAAAGCCATGTATGAGAAGCCCTCAGATAAAATCATCCTCAACGGGGAAAAACTGAGAGCTTTCCCCCTGAGGTCAGGAACACGACATGGATGTCCACTCTCACCACTGTTGTTTAACATAGTGCTTGAAGTCCTAGCATCAGCCATCAGACAAGATGAAACTTATGCATCAGAATTGGCAAAGAAGAAATCAAACTTTCACTTTTTGCAGATGACATGATACTCTACATAGAAAACCCAATAGACTCCACCAGAAGCCTACTAGAACTGATCCAAGAATCAGCATAGTTTCAGGGTATAAAATCAACGTACAGAAATTGGTTGTATTTTTACACACCAACAATGAAGCAACAGAAAGAGAAATCAAGAAACTGATCCCATTCACAATTCCACCAAATAAAATAAAATAAAATAAAATAAAATAAAATACCTAGGAATAAACCTAACCAAGGATATAAGACAGCTGTATGATGAAAACTATAGAAAGCTTATGAAGGAAATTGAAGAAGACACAAAGCAATGGAAAACATTCCATGCTCATGGATTGGAAGAATACATATAGTTAAAATGTCATTACTACCCAAAGCAATCTACACATGCAATGCAATCCCAATCAAAATGGCACCAGCATACTTCTGAAAACTAGAACAAACTATCCTAAAATTTGTATGGAACCACAAAAGACCCCGAATAGCCAAACTCATATTGAAGAAGAAAACCAAAACGGGAGGCATCACCATCCCAGACTTTAGCCTCTACTACAAAGCTGTACTCATCAAGACAGTATGGTATTGGCACAGAAACAGACACATAGACCAATGCAACAGAATAGAGAACTCGGAATTAGACCCACAAATGTATGGCTAACTAATTCTTGACAAGGCAGGAAAGAGTATCCAATGGAAAAAAGACAGCCTCTTTAACAGATGGTGCTGGTAGAACTGGACAGCAACATGCAGAAGAATGAAACTGTATCACTATCTGACACCATACACCAATATAAACTCAAAATGGATAAAGGACCTGAATGTGATTTGGGAAGCTATCAAAAACCTAGAGGAGAAAGCAGGAAACAATCTCCTTGACCTCAACTGAGGCAACATCTTACTTGACACATCCACAAAGGCAGGGGATTCAAGAGCAAAAATGAACTGTTGGGATCTCATCAAGATAAGAATATTTGCACGGCAAGGGAAACAATCAATAAAACTAATAGACATCTGACGGAGTGGGAAAAGATAGTTGCAAATGACATATCAGATAAAGGGCTACTATCCAAAATCTATAAGGAACTCACCAGACTCCACACCCGGAAAACAAACAATCAAGTAAAGAAATGGGGAGAAGATATGAACAGACACTTCTCCAAAGAGGACCTCCAGATGGCCAATAGACACATGAAACGATGCTCAGCATCCCTCATAATCAGGGAAATACAAATCAAAACCACACTGAGATACCACCTCACGCCAGTCAGAGTGGCTAAAGTGAACAAATCAGGAGACTCTAGATGCTGGCAAGGATGTGGAGAAATGGGCACCCTCCTACACTGTGAGAATGTAAACTGGTTCAGTCACTCTGGAAAACAGCTTGGTCGTTCCTCAAAAAGTTAACAATAGAACTCCCCTATGACCCAGCAATAGCACTGCTGGGAATATATATAAGGGATACAGAAGTGCTGATGCATCAGAGTACATGTACCCCAATGTTCATAGTAGCACTCTCAACAATAGCCAAATCATGGAAAGAGCTTATGTGTCCATCAACTGACGGATGGATCAAGAAGATGTGATTTGGAGCATCGGAGTGGCTCAGTCGGTTAAGCGTCAGACTCAGGCTCAGGTCATTATCTCATGGTTCGTGAGTTGGAGCCCTGCGTCAGGCTCTGTGCTAACAGCTCAGAGCCTGGAGACTGCCTCATATTCTGCGTGTGTCTCTCTATCTGCTGTTTTCCCGCTCATGCTCTTTTTCTCTCTCTCTCAATAATAAATATAACATTAAAAAAAAGAAAATGTGGTTTATCTATACAATGGAATACTACATGGCAATGAGAAAGAATGAAACTTGTTCATTTGTAGCAACGTGGTTGGAACTTAAGGGTTTTATGCTGAGTGAAATCATTCAGGCCGAGAAAACCATATCATATGCTTCCACTTATAGGATGACTAGGAGGTACTTAATGGAGGACCATGTGGGAGGAGAAGGGAAAAAATAATTGGGGCGAGTGAGGGATACAAACCATGAGAGACCCTTGAATACTGAGAACAAACTGAGGCCTGATTGGGGGGAGAGAGGGGAAGGAGGGTGATGGGTATGGAGCGGGGCACATGTTGGAATGAGCACTGGGTGTTATAGTAATCCAACTTGACAATAAATTATGAAATTATGAAAAAGAAAGAAATGAATAAACTTAATCCAAATAACTAAGTAAATAAACTTAATCCAAAAAAGTTACATCCAAGGTAGTTAGCACAAAGTGCAACAATGCGACAATGATTTCAGGAGTAGATTTCTTAATATAGCCCCTTCCCCCTTCCACAACCTCTCCAGCAAATCCTCTATTTGTTATCCATATTTAAGAGTCTCATGTTTTTGTCCCCCTCCCTGTTTTTATATTTTTTGTTTTTTGCTTCCCTTCGGTTATGTTCATCTGTTTTGTATCCTAAAGTCTTCATATTAGTGAAGTAATATATTTGTCTTTCTCTGACTGACTAATTTTGCTTAGTATGATACCCTGTAGCTCCAATCACATAGTTGCAAATGGCAAGATTTTATTCTTTTTGAATATATATACATAAATACACTCATATATACCACTTCTTCTTTATCCATTCATCTGTTGATGGACATTTGGGCTCTTTCCATACTTTGGCTATTGTTGATATTACTGCTATAAACATTGGGGTGCATATGTCCCTTCAAAACAGCATACCTGTATCCCTTGGATAAATACCTAGTAGTTCAATTCCTAGGTTGTAGGGTAGTTGTATTTTTAATTTTTTGATGAAACTCCATACTGTTTTTCCAGAGTGGCTGCACCGGTTTGCATTCCTACCAGCAGTATAAAAGCAATCCTCTTTCTCCACATCCTTGCCAACATATGTTGATGCTTGAGTTGTTAATGTTAGCTATTCTGATGCGTGTGAGGTGGTATCTCATTGTGGGTTTAATGTGTTTTTTCCTGATGATGAGTGATATTGAGCATTGTTTCATGCGTCTCTTAGCCACCTGAATGTCTTCTTTGGAAAAGTGTCTATTTATGCCTTTTGGCCATTTATTCACTGGATTATTTGTTTTCTTCGTGTTGATGTTGGTAAGTTCTTCATATATTTTGGATACTAGACAATCTGATATGTCGTTTGCAAATATCTTCTTCCATTCCGTCAGTTGCCTTTTAGTTTTGTTGATTGTTCCCTTCGCTGTGCAGAAGCCTTTTCTTTTGATGAGGTCCCAATAGTTCATTTTTGCTTTTAATTCCCTTGCCTCCAGAGACGTACTGAGTAAGAAGTTGCTGCAGCCAAGATCAAAGATGTTCTTGACTGCTTTCTCCTTGAGGGCTTTGATGGCTTCCTGTCTTACATTTAGGTCTTTCATCTATTTTGAGTTCACTTTTGTGTATGGTGTAAGAAAGTGATCAAGGTTCATTTTTCTGCATGTCTCTGTCCAATTTTCTCAGCACCACTTGCTGAAGAGAATGCCTTTATTCCATTGAATATTCTTTCCTACTTTGTCAAAGATGAGTTGGCCATATGTTTGTGGCTCCATTTCTGGGTTCTCTATTCTCTTCCATTGATCTGAGTGTCTGTTTTTTTACGCCAGTACCATACTGTCTTGATGCTTACAGCTTTGTAATACAGCTTTAAGTCTGGTATTGTGATGCCTCCTGCTTTGGTTGTCTTTTTCAAGATTGCTTTGGCTATTTGGGGTCTTTTCTGGTTCCATTCAAATTTTAGGATTGTTTGTAGCTCTGTGAAAAATGCTGGTGTTATTTTGATAGGGAATTCATTGAATATGTAGATTGCTTTGAGCAGTATTGACATTTTAACAATATTTGTTCTTGCTACAGGAGCACGGAATGTTTTTCCTTTTGTGTGTGTGTGTGTGTGTGTGTGTGTGTGTGTGTGTGTGTGTGTGTCTTCTTCAATTTCCTTCATCAGCTTTCTATAGCTTTCAGTGTATAGATTATTTTCACCTCTTTGGTTAGATTTATTCCTAGGTATTTTTTGGTTTTTGGTACAATTGTAAATGGGATGGATTCTTTGATTTCTCTTTCTGTTGTTTCATTGTTGGTGTATAGGAATGCAACTGATTTCTGTGCATTGATTTTATATCCTGCCACTTTGCTGAATTTCTGGATCAGTTCTTGCAGCTTTTTGGTGGAATCCATATAGAGTATCATGTCATCTGCGAAGAGTGAAAGTTTGACCTTCTCCTGGTTGATTTGGAAGCCTTTTATTTCTTTGTGTTGTCTGATTGCTGACTCTAAGACTTCCAGTAGTATGTGGAATAACAATAGGAAAAGCGGACATCCCTGTCTTGTTCTTGACCTTAGGGGGAAAGCTCTCAGTTGTTCCCCATTAAGGATGATATCAGCATTGGGTCTTTCATATACGGCTTTTATGATCTCGAGGTATGATCCTTCTATCCCTACTTTCTTAAAGGTTTTTATCAAGAAAGGATGCTGTATTTCGTCAAATGCTCTCTCTGCATTTATTGAGAGGATCATGTGGTTCTTGTCCTTTCTTTTATTGATGTGATGCATCACATTGATTGTTTTGTGGATATTGAACCAGACCTGCATCCCAAGTATAAATCCCACTTGGTTGTGGTGAATAATATTTTTGATGTAGATTTGGATCCAGTTGGCTAATATCTTGTTGAAGATTTTTGCATCCATGTACATCAGGGAAATTGGTTTATAGTTCTCCTATTCAGTGGGGTCTTTGTCTGGTTTTGGAATCAAGGTAATGATGGCTTCATAGAAAGAATTTGGAAGTTTTCCTTCCATTTCTATTTTTTGGAACAGCTTCAAGAGAATAGGTATTAACTCTTCCTTAAAAGTTTAGGAGAATTACCCTGGAAAGCCATCTGGCCCTGGACTCTTGTTTTTGGAAGATTTTTTTATTACTAATTTGATTTATTTTTACTGGTATGGGTCTGTTCAGCTTTTCTATTTTCTTCCTGTTTCAGTTTTCATAGTTTATATGTTTCTAGGAATTTGTCCATTTCTTCCAGATCGCCAATTTAATAGCATATAATTGCTCATAATATTCTCTTATTATTGTTTTTATTTCTGCTGTGTTGGTTGTGATCTCTTTCATTCTTGATTTCATTTATTTGGGTCTTTTCATTTTTCTTTTTGAGCAGACTGGCTAGTGGTTTATCAATTTTTTAAATTCTTTAAAAGAATCAATTTCCAGTTTTATTGATCTGTTCTATTTTTTTGGTTTCGATAGCATTGATTTCTGCTCTAATCTTTATTATTTCCTGTCTTCTGTTGTTTTTGGGTTTTATTTGCTGTTATTTTTCCAGGTCTTTGAGGTGTAAGGTTAGGTTTTGTATATGATACCTTTCTTCCTTCTTTATGAAGGCCTGGATTGCTATATATTTCCTTTTTATGACTGCCTTTGCTGCATCCCAGAGGTTTTGGGCTGTGTTGGGTTTTGGGTTTTATCATTTTCATTGGCTTCCATGTACTTTTAAATTTCCTCTTTAACTTCTTGGTTAGCCTGTTCATTCTTTAGTAGGATGTTCTTTAGTCTCCATGTGTTTTTTATCTTTCTAAATTTTTTCTTGTGGTTGATTTCAAGTTTAATAGTGTTGTGGTCTGAAAATATGCACGGTATGATCTCGATCCTTTTGTACTTGTTGAGGGCAGATTTGTGTCCCAGTATGTAATCTAGTGTGGAGAACTTTCCGTATGCACTGGAGAAAAAGGTATATTCTACTGTTTTAGGATTAAATGTTCTGACTATTTCTGTTAAGTACATCTGGTTCAATGTGTCATTCAGGGCCATGGTTTCCTTGTTGATTTTCTGTTTAGATTATTTGTCCATTGCTGTAAGTGGGGTGTTGACCTATTATTATGTTATCATTAAAATGAGTTTCTTTATGTTTGTGATTAATTGACTTATATATTTGGGTACTTCACCTTTGGAGCATAAATGTTTACAATTGTTATGTCTTCTTGGTGGATAGACCCCTTAATTAGGATACAATGCCCTTATTCATCTCTTGTTACAGTTTTTACTTTAAAGTCTAGATTGTCCGATATAAGTATGGCTACTCTGGCTTTCTTTTGGTGAACATTAGCATGATAGATGGTTCTCCATCCCCTTACTTTCAATCTGAAGGTGTCTTTAGGTCTAAAGTGAATCTCTTGTAAACAGCATATAGATGGGTCTTGTTTTTTTAACCATTCTGTTACCCTATGTCTTTTGATTGGCACATTTATTCCATTGATGTTTACAGAGAGTACTGAAAGATATGAGTTATTGTCATTATGTTTCTTGTAGAATTGGAGTTTCTGGTGGCGTTCTCTGGTCTTTTCTAGTCTTTGTTGCATTTGTTTCTGTTTTTGTGTTTTGTTTTGTTTTTCATCTTTTCTCCCCTCAGAGAGTCTCCCTTAACATTTCTTGCAGGGCTGGTTTAGTGGTCACAAACTCCTTTAATTTTTGTTTGTCTGGGAATCTTTTTATCTCTCCTTCTATTTTTTTTATTTTTTTTTATTTTATTTTTTTTTTACAAATAGTTTATTGTCAAATTAGTTTCCACATAACACCCAGTGCTCATCCCCACAAGTGTCCTCCTCCATACTCTCTTCTTCTATTTTGAATAACAGCCTTGCTGGACAAAGAATACTTGGCTGCTTATTTTTTCAATTCAGCACATTAACTATATCCTGCCACTTCTTTTTGCCACATTTATGTGGATAGGTTCATTACAAATCTGATCTATCTTCCTTTGTAGATTAAGGATTTTTTTCTCTTGCTGCTTTCATGACTCTTTCCTTGCCTGAGTATTTTGTGAATTTGACTATGATATGCTTTGTTAATGGTCAGTTTTTGTTGAGTATTATGGGCGTCCTCTGTGCTTTTTGGATTTTGAGATCTGTCTCTTTCCCCAGGTTAGGAAAGTTTTCTGCTACGATTTGCTCATGTAACCCTTCTACCCCTATTTCTCTCTCTTCATCTTCTTGGACTCTTATTATTCTGATGTGGTTCCTTTTTAATGAATCACTGATTTATCTTATTCTTAAATCGTGCTCTTTTGCCTTAGTCTCCCTCTTTTTTCTGCTTCCTTTTTCTTCCTAAGTTTGTCCTCTATATTGCTGATTCACTGCTCTGCCTCATCCATCCTTGCCACCGTGGCATCCATTTGAAATTGCAGCTCAGTTATTTCATCCTGACTAGCTTTTACTTCTTTTATCTCTGTAGAGAGGGATTCTAATCTATTTTTGACCCCAGCTAGTATTATTACTAAATTCTGGTTCAGACATTTTGCTTGTATCTGTGTTGGTTAAGTCCCTGGCTGTCGATTCTTCCTGCTCTCTCTTTTGGGGTGAATTCCTTCATTTTGTCATTTTGAAGAAAGAAAAGGAATTAATAAGGTAAAAAAAATTAATTGAAAACAACACACACACATATACACACGGAATCAAATAAATGATGCTAGATCCCAGGTGTGTTTAGGACTGGTTATTGAAAGGAGCTTGATTGATTAGAGAAAAAAAGAGAAACAATTAAAATTAAGAAATTAAACACACCCACAGACACACACACACACACAGACACACACACAAATCAAATAAATGATGCTAGACCCTAGGTTTGTTTTGGTCTGGTTATTGAAAGTAGCTTGATTGATCAGAGAAGAAAGGGAAAAAAAAGTTTGAAAATTTGAGAAAATGAATATGATGAAATAGAATAACTTGAAATGATGGAAGTCAAGAAGAATTGAAAAATTTACAAAAAAGTAAAAAAAAATAGTAGAAAAAAATAAAAATGTTTTAATAAAATTTGAAAATAATTTTTTCTTTCTGTATTCAAGTAAAAGAAGCAAAAAAAGAAAGCAAAAAGATAATTGAATAGATGGGCTAGCAAATAGACTGAAATTATGATTGATATTATATCGTTTTCCCCTAGAAGGCAAACTATTAAGTACTTTATAGTTCATTAACTAAGCAGGCTGGGAGATTTGTGGTGTTTCTGAAGAGCGAGGTTAGCCCAGTTGTGCGGGGCTTAGGATAATTTCTCTGTTCTCCACTAGATGGTGCTACTTAATTTACTGTGGTGGATTGTTGGTGTGCCTGTAGGTGTGTATACGCATACGCAGGTGGAGTGAAAATGGCATCACCCAGCTACCCAGTCTCTAGTATTGGAACTCTGTGCTCTCTCCCACCAGTAATTGCTCACCATCCTTTGTCTCCGGTTTCCATCCACTCCACACTTTTACACTGTCAGTGACCTTGCCGTTAGCTTGCCAAGAGGCACCTCCCTCCTGAGTTTTATCTCAAATGCAGCTGTGTTTCCTGACCCCTCATTTCTGAGGGATTGTGGTTTTGACCCACTCAGATCCTCTGGGGAAGGGTGTTACTGAGCAATGGCTGGGTGCTGGCCACACCCAGGAATGTTTGCAGGACTGTGCTGCTGCTGATGTCCAGAGACTGCAGCTAGGTGCCAGCCTGTCCCAGAAAAAGATCATGGGATCGTGTAGTAGCAGCATTTCCAGGACTATGGAAAATATGCATAGCCTGAAGACCTCCTGGTACCACTCTGTTCTTGGGGATTCGCCCTTCCCACCAGAGCACCACTAGGTATTTGAGCTGTGGAATTTCAGACTCTATGCTCCCCATCTTTATAGAGTCTTAATGGAAATTAAACCCTCTCCTTTCTCCCTATTTAGCTCAGTCCTTGCAGCTGTTTCCACATTTTTTCTAGTTTTTCTCCAGCTGCTTTTTTGGTGGATGCTTTTCCCGTACTCTGCCTTCTCCCATCTTAATCCTCTCTCTACAAGCAAAAACAGTTCCCTGCCCTCCACAGCTTCTCTCTCCCCAGTTCACCTCTTTGCACCATGTACCTGCTGTATTCTGTGGTTCAGGTTGTGCAGATTATTGTGCTAATCCTCAAATCAGTTTTCTAGGTGTACAGGATGGTGTAGTGTTGATCTGGCTGTATTTCATGTATGCAAGATGGAAAAAAGACTTCCATGCTGTTCTGCCATCTTGGCTCTCCAAACCTTTTTTTAATGTTTTATTTATTTTTGAGAAAGAGAGAGAGAGAGAAGAGAGAGAGAGAGAGCACAAGTAGGGGAGGGGCAGAGCGAGAGAGGGATACAGAATCCGAAGCAGGCTCCAGTCTCTGAGCTGTCAGCACAGAACCCGATGCAGGGCTCCAACTCAAAAGCCATGAGATCATGTCCTGAGCCAAGGTTGGACACCTAGATGACTGAGCCACAGGAACCCTTCTCCAAAACTTTTTAAAAGAGGTACAAAATAAGAATTTAGCAGAGGAGGAGTGGTTGAGCTGACACCATGGATCCTGGGCAAGACCTAACTATTCTGGACCTTATTTTCTTCATCTATAAAAATGAGAGTAATAATATCAACATCAGAGAGTTGTTTTGCTAATTAAATGAGGTAATTTATAGCCCTTAACTTAGTAATTGACACATACTAGGTTTTTAAATTTTTTTTTAATATTTTATTTATTTCTGAGAGAGATGCAGCATGTGAGCAGGGGAGGGTCAGAGAGAGAGAGAGAGGGAGACAAAGAATTCAAAGCAGGCTCCAGGCTCTGAGCTAGCTGTCAGCACAGAGCCTGACATAAGGCTCCAACCCAGGAACTGTGAGATCATGACCTGAGCCGAAGTTGGACGCTTAATCAACTGAGCCACCCAAGCACCCCGACACGTACTAGATTTAATAGGCCATTAAGAAAGAAGTCAAATTCCAAGTGACCCATTGCTAAGGTGGAGAAAATGTAGTTACAGTACATTCAAGTGGGCAATCACGATCAAGAATCCAGGAAGTCTGAATCAGCAGAAATGACATACATATGGGGCTGGTGTCCACCAATACCTAAAGTAAGTGTCCTTTGTTTTGTCCTGTTTTTATACTGCTTTCTGGGTTGGATAACCCAGAGAGGACCATCAGATAGTGATTTCAATTAGAAGGAGATAAGGGCTTATAGGTTAGTTTACTCTTATGTGACAACTGAAGCAAAGATACTAGGGTTATCTTACACAGAGTTCTGATTTTTCTAGTTAATTTTCCCATCAGATAGGAAAAGGTAGCATCTGCCATTTATCTTCTCTTCCAATTGTCACCAAATTAAGAAGTTCTGCATTTTCATAAAATGGAGGGAAAAACTGATTTCTCAGCTGAGAGTTGGCTTGGGAATTTGTTTTCCCATGTTTGCTAGTGGGGAAAACAATCCTTATCTATTAGTCATCTCTTTGCCTCTCTTAGAAATGGAAAGTATTGGACCATCTTCCCCATTCTTGAAACCATCTGAGCTACCCACTTAGCTTTCTAATCATAGCAGCTTGCTTGGTCAGCTTCTCCTAGATGGTCTGGGGGAATGGAAGCATTGTTGAATGTTTGTCCTTGAGAACTTGTCTGAAAACAACATAGCTCTTTCTCTTTTGCCAATTAACTTAATGAGGCTCTTTAGGATGGCTCCACTGAGGTTTGGTAAAAGTGAGAAGGAATATTGAAACTAATTAAACTTCAGTCTTGGAAGAAAAAGCATAATGGTGGATTGAGTGTTACCACCAGAGACAAAAGTAGCTCAGAACCTTGGCCACGATAGGCCATAATACAGCTGGCGGAGAAATAGAAGGCAGGTGGAATCCTGGAGCTTTGTAACTGGAGGCAAGAAACCTGCTAGTCAGACAAGTTTTGTAAATCACTTTCACTTCACTCATAGTGGTGCTTACAGGAAGCACCTCCTATAGGCCACAAAAGTTATGCTTTGTGGAATCTATACTGCCATTTTCATCTTTGTTGGGATAAAATGATTCAGGATTTTTTTGGTTCTTTAAAAGTTATAGACATATTAACCAGTTTCACAGGATTGCTAAAATCTGTCAGTCGTCTTGACTGATTAGTAAGTACTGATCATAAGATACGGTATGTCAGTTTTTCAGTTTTGTATGGCAGTTTCAATGATGAAATCTTGGCTGCCTAGGATTTCTTGGAAGTAGTCCTCCAGTGAACTGAATCAAATCAGGAAGTTTTTCAGAGTTCTGTGAAGGGAAATCAACCCTTGGGAAGATCAGGGAGGGGCTCTTCATGGCACTAAAGCAAATCTGGTAAGATACAGAAGTATGGAGAAGAGAAAGATACTCTAGAAACTGGTGTCAAACAACGGCTTAGGGATTGAGATTGGTCTCAATGGGAGAAGATAAGTATGGCACTTGTAAATGCTGCTGGGATTATTTCAATTGATGTGAGATACTTTGGTAATGGATTGCTTTAAAAAGATTAATGCCTTATTCTTATTCTCTCACTTCAGGGAGACCAGGTGGCTAAATGGAAGAAGAAAGAATGCGAGTGTCCCTTATTCCCTGACCTAGCTTCTCCGGTGACTTCCTATTGCCAATTGGTCTTAACCTATTCAGTGACTCATTCATAACACTTGTGTGTTGAATGGGGTACTAGTCTCCCTTATTAAGGCTACTTAGAGAAATGGAAAATGTGAGCAGAAAGTTACAATTGAATATATTATTGTAAATTCTGCTTTTGGTGTCTCAAAGGCGAAAGCTAAATAACAAAACTCACTTAGCCCTCACATAATCCTGTGAGGTATCATTATTATTTCCATTATATGATGAACAATCCATGGATCAGGAAAATTAGATAACTTGCCTAAGTTCACACACTATTTAAAGGATAGAACTAAGAGACACTTAGGTGGCTCAGATGATTAAGTGCCTGACTTTGGCTCAGGTCATGATCTCACGGTTCATGAATTTGAGCTCCGTGTCAGGCTCTGTGCTGACAGCTCGGATTCTGTGTCTCCCTCTCTCTCTGCCCCTGCCCTGCTCATTCTCTATCACACTGTCTGTCTCTCAGAAAATAAATAAATAAACATTAAAAAATTAAAAAAGAATAAAATATAGAGCCAATATTGGAACTTAAGTCAGTCAGATTGTGGAGTCCTCATCTTTAACCATAAAACGTTATTGTTTCTTTGTATGGGGAAGTGACTTTACCTGAAGCAAACAGTGCTTACCGAACATTTTGCTTATATGAAGTACAGTTTGCTTATATAAAGTGAGGGAAGAACTCATTTTCAATTACCCATAATAACAACAAAATGGATTTTAGAGTTGTGTTTTATGGTTAACTGAGAACATTCATGGGTAATTGTTGTGTTCCTCATTCGCATGATGGTTGCTGTAGGATTACCATCAAAAGGGCAAGCCTCAATGCGCCAGCACTGTTCAGGCCTCACATTGGCTATTTCCACATTGGCTAAAGCAAGTCAGATGGCTGAGGCCAGACTCAAAGGATTCAGAATCAGTCTACCGTTTGGTGGTAAGGGTGGTAGAGGTGCAAAGGTGTGTGCATACAAGGATTTTTGGACAGATTGAGCCACTGTTAAAACAATCTACAACACCTCCTATTTCATGTCTCACTTGGTTTTAAAGCTTGCTCCTTATTCATATAAGATTGCTCCTTTTTCTCTGGTTCATATTTCTGTCTGTGCCTTTGCTTGTGCTATTCTCTCTACTTGGAATACACCCCACTACCCATGTCTCCTCACTCTACCACCATATGGTTGGTTAATATCTATTTATTCCTTAGAAGTCACTTCCTTCTTCGTTAATCTCCATTGTACCATGTGCAGACTACCATCGTTACACTTTATTATATCCATCTTTTTACATATTTATCTTCTCTTACCAGGCTTTAATCCCCTTGGTGGAAAGTACTGCATTTTATTTTTATGTGCCTTGAACTTGACAGTATACTTGTTATATAGCAGTATATATATATATATATATATATATATATATATATATATATATATATATATATATGCTCCTGCCTAATGAAAAAATAAGTTAAGTGCTTTCCAGTATTTTGGTAGTTGTGGTGCTGCCTGTTTTTTTGTTGTTGTTCTTGATCCTGCAAACTGATATTTTAGCTGAAGTTGTAACCACTTGTTCAGTTTCCTCAAGGTTCTATAAGACTTTCAAAACTTAGGGTTGATTTTCTATTGAAACTTTGCAAGACCATTTTGAGATATGCAGAGATATTGTGGGATGTTATCAAGACTAGAATTGGGAAGCACTTGCTTAGATGGGCACTAGCCATAGCTATTGCCCTACTTTGCTGAGAATAATTGTTCATATCTCATATTTTATCTGAAAATACAAAGCCTCACAGATACTAAGTGCTAAGCCAAGTACCAAAGGGGAAGGTAAGAGTGTTGCCTAGCAATTAAACATGTGTATCATACATGATATTTGTGTTTCTGGATGACAGAGGTAAGAGAGATAGCTAACATGCTGAAGAAATATGGTGACGGCTATTTGTACCCAGAGATAAGAAAATGAAATGTTGCTCATGATGTACAGGAGGTGCTGAGAATGGTAAAAGGTCTGTGAACTTGTATGTTTTCATGTCTGTCAACAGATATTTTTCTTCATCTTTCAAAGTGTCAGCCTTTTCATAAGTAGTCTTTATTCTTCACCCCCTTTCAAAAAACAAAAAAAAATCAACCCAGCATTTAATAGCCTTTGCTGAGAAAGAAGTGATCACATTCCAATGAGTCAGATACTCACTTAGCCTAGCCTGCGAGAGGCTCTCACTTAGAAGGCTGTCATAATGGACCCACAGAGCTTTGATTGCCCAGGAATTTCAAAAGCTTAATGGTACCAGCTCATTGTTTTCCAATGCCATTCTCCTCAACAAAAGAAGCAGTGGCTTTCTTCACCTCTTCAAGCTTCATTGTCTTTTGTCCCTGCTCAGTCTTTACCTCCAGTAAAAGCGTTCATGTCATCTAATTCACCTTCTGGTTGGATGGGGGTACTGTTTTTTCCCTCCAGTGATAGAGGCCTATCCAATGGAGATGTTCAGGCTTTTGAAAATAATTGGATATTTGAAGAAAGGTGGAATGCGGGGAGAAAGTTGTAAAGCCAAATACTATATGTTATTTTTTAGCATATGACCTTCAAAGCTCACAGAAATTCTTGTTACAGCTTAACATTTCTAAAGTCTTAGACTCTAAAGAAGCTCTTTGTGGAGCTTTATTTTTAAGGATGTGAGGACTTGATTTTAATGGGTCACATTACCCCATATTGGATCTCATTTACTACTTGAATTTTTGCAATGAGCAAGGCCTTTGCAAAGCCACAAGTGCATGAAAATCGGCTTCATCTTTCTCAGCTCTTGTCTTCTAGTCAGCTTTACAAGGTAACTGTCTCCAAACCAACACTTATTATTGCCTGTAACATTTTGAAAGTGCTTCTGAAGATCTTATGAACAGGAGCTTTCCCACGTGAAGCCATTAACAGAACTCAAAATAGTTTATCAGCACAAGTTTGGGAGATGAATTGGATGCTGAAGAGCAAGGCAGGTAGTAGAGTGATATGGGTAACTGACTTTCTCTAAAAGGTTGGTGGATGAAGAGAATTAGGAAGACTGGATTTGACAGTAATAAATGAGTTCCTGAGAGAAATGGATGTAATTTTTGTAAGAATCCTCCAGAAAACAGTAACTAGCTTTCCTAAATATTCTAGAGTTTTATTTTATATACACAAGCATTTAACTAATAATATAATATACACATCATTCTGCCCTTTGCTTTTTTTCACTTAAGATATTTTGGAAATATTTTGGTGTCAGTATAGAGAGGACTTCATCATTCTTTTTGACAGATGTACAGTATTCTATTTAATAAGCATGCCCCATTCTTTCAAGTAAATCCTTATTTATGGAATGCATTTTTGCAATATACAGGAGAATGCCTAACCCTGTAGCCTCACCACATTATGAGTTATCAGATTTTTATTTTTGCCAATCTAATATCTAAAAAGGTGTATTTAAATTTTATTGTATAACTCTATTATTATTAGTGAGGTTGCACATTTTCCCCTACGTTTAAGAGCCATTAGGATTTCTTTTTCAGTGATCTGCTGCATTCTTTGACCATTTCTTTTGTTTGTTGTTGTTGTTGTTCTTTTAACATAGTGTACTAATCTTTGGAATTTGAATCTATTAAGAAGCCTTCCTCTGATGTACAAAATGAGATGCAGAATCCTATTACATTTAGTGTAAAATACTGAGCTTCACGCTGTCAGAAGTAGAGCTAGGTCATGGTGAGAAGAACATGGGAGGAGGTTGTCTTCATGAACATAATCATGTTTTTAATTTCTAAGAGCTTTTTCTTGTTCTCTGGTTATTTTTATTTGTAGCATACTGTTCTTGGTTCATAAATGCACTATCTTTGATCTCTCTGGTGTTATTAGTCATTATCTTTACTATCAGCATTTTCTATTGCCTATTTATAAAAAGACCTTTTTTGTTAGTGTCCTTCCTAAAATGTTTAGTGATTCCTGGCTGTCCTTTATGTTTAATTGTGAGGCATTAGTAAATATGAAAGGACAGGAGTGGATATGTATCTGTGGGTAGTACTTGACAACAAGTAAAATTCACACTGGATAATGATATGAAGACAATCATTGAGGTGCCTGGGTAGCTCAGTCTGTTAAGCATTTGACTCTTGATTCTGGCTCAGGTCATGATCTCACGGTTTATGAGTTCAAGCCCCATGACAGAAATCCCAAGCAGGCTCTGCATTATCAGTTTGAACTCACAAACTGTGAGATCATGACCTGAGTTGGAATCAAGAGTCAATGCTTAACCGACTGAGCCAACCAGGCGCCCCATGAAGGCACAAATTTTTAACTAGGAGTCCATTAATATCTATCTATAGATCTTCTCTCATGGGCTGTTCAGTGCCCCTGAAGAAGTATCCTTCACTTTCTTGCCTGAGAAGTATAATCATGTCTTCTGGTATTGTGAGAGATATATGAGGAGAAAGAGCTCAGAGTTTTACTATTTGGCATGTGGACATTCATTTAATACCTTTTATTTCAATAAGATCTTTTGTTTGCTTCTTCGACTGTTCCTGGGATCCCCAAGCCCAGATCCTGTCTGGTTTAACCTTATTGGAAACTGATCTGGGTGGAGTAGGAAATAATTGTCTGTCAATGGCCCCGTTCTCTACCTCTTCCTTCAGTAATATCTTGTATCTCTAATTCTTGAGCCTTTCCAGGATTTTTGAGGCCAAGATAGGCTTGCTACTTGATGACTACTATTATTACAGGTTTAGATTTCAAGTTTATCTGGCCTGGCAAGTCAGCTACCACTTAGTCATCAGCTTTCCACTGGCCTGTCATGTTTTCTAACTGCCAGAGGCTCAAGAATGTCTCTTGTACGCGCTTTGGCATGTTTTGCTAGCTTGGCTGCTTAAAATTGCAAAGCTGTTCTAGACAGCACTAATCTAACTGCCTCAGAGTGAATAACTGAATAATTTTACTTTCATGTAAACCCATGATTTTTCTCTAAAGGTACAAAAGGACAGAACTATAGCATGCTACAGGTGGAAGAACACTTATCTTATAGATAATTGATCACAGAGTTTCTCAAGTTGTGATCTATGGAGTATTTATTTGTTAAAGTTGTCTGAGAGAAAAGATTTCTGTGATCAGATGAATTTAGGAAACTTTATAGCAGCCCTACTTTGAGATTTCACAAAATATATGTCTTTAGTCTCTGAGAAGTCTGTAGAAACTTCCATTTCCAGACTTTGCCGAGTTGGCACAAAAGGAACAATTTTACAGAGGCCAAAAATAGTTGAAAACAGGAGAACCTCAGGGGTAATCTAGCCTTTAAACTAACTTTTTCTGCCTCAGGGCTTTTCTTGGATTTTAGAGGCCTTGAGCTTCTCCCTTAAAAACTACATTTGGAGTGGGGAACAGGAGGTAAAGCCTAGAGCCAAGACAGATGGTTTTTATAGAAAATCCCCCAAATAAAAACACACCCTCAATGTGATGGTGAATGATAACTAGCTAGCCCTATAAAATACTTTAAAATGGTCCATAATGAGAACATCAGACTTAGATTGTTTAGAGTTCAAACACTTAATAAAGAGGTAATTTCAATTTTATACAGATCATTCTAGAGAAAGTAAAATAGGGAATATACCTCAGCTTTTTCTATGGAGCCCTAAAACCTCAATAACAAAATTCGATAAGAACAATTAAAGAAAGTAAAATTATAGGACAAAGTTGTTCATGAACACAGATGTAAAAATCTTAAGAAAAATATTATAAAATTAAATCCAACAAGATATAAGAAAGATAATATTTCAGAATGAAGAGGGGATATCCTATAAATATAATGTCATTTTAGTATTAGAAAATAAATTAATGTAATTTATTGCAGCAACAGATGATAATATATGATGATCTCAATAAATGTGAAAAAGCATCAGGCAAAAGTCCATTGATTTAAAAAAAAAAAAAAAGCTTTCGCAAACTAGAAATAACAGGGAATGCCTGTAACCTGATGCAGGGAATCTGTAAGTCTTAATACCAAACGTCATTTGTGATGGAGAAATATTGAAATTATCCCTTTAAAGTTAAGAAAGAAGATAAGGATGCTGACACTCATTCCTTCTGTTCAGTATTATGTTAGAAGTTTTAGCTATTGTACAAAAACAAGGGAAAGAAATAGAAGACATAATTTGAAAGGAAGAAATAAGCTGTCACTATTTGTACATTATATGATTTTGTACTATAAAGAGCTTCAAGTATCTAAGGATAAATTATTTGAAGTAATAAGAATTTTAGCAAGATTGACAGATTAAACAGAAATATACTGCATTTCTATTCATCAGGAACTTTTTTTTAATATTTTTAATATAATTTATTGTCAAGTTGGTTTCCGTATAACACCCAGTGCTCATCCCAACAAGTGCCCTTCCCCATGCAAACAGCCCCCTTCCCCTCCCCCCATCAGTCCTCAGTTTGTTCTCAGTATTCAAGAGTCTCTCATGGTTTGCCTCTCTCCCTCTCCCCCAACTGTTTTTCCCCCTTCCCCTCCCCTATGGTCCTGTTAAGTTTCTCCAGTTCCACATGAGTGAAAATATGGTATCTTTCTCTGCCTGACATATTTCACTTAGGATAATACCCTTGAGTTCCATCCATGTTGCTACAAATGGCAGATTTCATTCTTTTTCATTGCCATGTAGTATTCCATTGTATATATAAACTGCATTTTCTTGATCCATTCATCAGTTGGACACTTAGGCTCTTTCCATATTTGGCTATTAGCACATTCTTATCGATGTTTGTGATTGTCTTATGTATTTGGGTGTTTCTGAATTCAGTGCATAGACATTTATACTTGTTAGCTCTTCCTGATGGATAGACCTTGAAATTATTATATAATGCCCTTCTTTGCCTTTAAAATAAAAAATAAAGTCCAGTTTGTCTGATATAAATATGGCTACTCCAGCTTTCTTTTTGATGTCCAGTAGCATGATAGATGTTTTCCCATCTCCTCACTTTCAATCTGAATGTGTCCTCAGGTCTAAAATGGGTCTCTTGTAAGCAGCAAATAGATGGATCTAATTTTTTTTAATCCATTCTGCTACTCTGTCTTTTGATTGGAGCATTTAGTCCATTTAACAATTAATAGAAATGTTAGAAAGTATAATAAAAAAGAAAACATTTGATAGCAATCACAAAATAAGGAATCAATATTTTTTTTAAGTTGCAAGCCCTTTATAGGAAACATTGTAAAAATAGCGAAATATAATATGGATAGGGAGATTCAATACTAGCAATTAGTGAATTCTCTCCAAATTCATCTATAGTTTCAACACAATTCCTCTCAAATTCTCAAAAGAATTTTCTGTGGAACTTGATCAGCTGCTTCTAAAACATATGGAAGAGCCAAGAGCTAGTAATAGCCATTATACTCTTAAAGAACAAGAGGCCAGGGGGTGGGAGTGGGACTTTTCTCTCCAAAGCATATTATAAAAATATAGTAATTAAGAGTGCATAGAAAATAAGACCAATTTTATTGAAGTATAGCATACATACCATAAAATGCCCCTATTTAAAGTATATAGGTTAATGAGTTTGGACAAATGTATACACCTGTGGAATCACTACCTCTTTACACAATTGACTGATTCACCCAACTATCAGTCCCTGGCAACCACTGATCTACTTTTTGTCACTTTAAATATTTTTGGAGTTACCATTTTTGAAACTCACTTAAAGTTAAACTTTTGCATATCCTATGATCCAGCAATTTGACTTCTAGGGATATAATTTAGAAAAACCTCTTGCACATATGCACAGGAAGCAGGAACTTGAGTTGGGATCATTGCTACTTGTATCACCCATCCTTGCTGTATGTTCCTCTTGCTGCTTGGGTATGCTGCCCCTCTTTCACTCACTTTTTCCTTTGCCTTTTTTTTTTTCATTTTCTCCCTTTTTAATGTTTATTTACTTTTTTAAAAAATTATTTATTTATTTATTTATTTTTACAAATAGTTTATTGTCAAATTAGTTTCCACATAACACCCAGTGCTCATCCCCACAAGTGCCTTCCTCCATGCCCTCCCCCCCACATCCATCAGTCCTCGGTTTTTGTCAGCATTCAAGAGTCTCTCATGGTTTGCCTCTCTTCCTTTCCCCACCCTTTCCCCCCTTCTTCTCCCCCTTGTTCCTCCGTTAAGCTCCTCCTAATCCTCCTATACGTGCAAACATATGATATTTGTCCTTCTCTGCCTG